>SCLH01000424.1:365599-404056 GCA_004367855.1 Oikopleura vanhoeffeni | reverse complement strand
AATATATAATATATTATAATATATTATATATTGAAAAAATGTTAAAAATAAAATTTATTTGAAAAAAATGTTTGCTATAGCAGGAGAAGGCCCAATATATAGGGTTTTCAAGGATAGCCTATTCTAGCCATGTATAGAAATAAAACGAGTACAAAAATGCTTGTAATTATCCACACGCCTTAAACCGACTAAACCATACTATCATAATAGTAACATTTATTATCAATATATATGACCTTTATGACCTTTCTGAAAAGAAGAGAAAGCGGCCTCATGAGTGGCTAGAAGGGGTCTTAGGAGTGTCAGGATTGGCTCCCTCAAGCCACATCTATTAGATAAATCAAATGGTCATAAAGAGATAAAGCCTATATCATATAGGTATATAGGTGAGACACAACAACTATTACACACCAGGGTCCAAAAACACCGTAATGATAAAAATTCACACATTTTAAAACATATTCTCACCTGTTCTTAATATCAACAGACCTTTTATGACTTATATGGCATGGACCAGCACAATGCTTCTGATAACGAAAAATTAGATTTTTTGAAAGTCACTTCACTATAGCTGAAAAAAACCTTCTTAACAAACACACCAGAAAAGTTTGTGAAGGAATGCTTATCTGCCTAGAAAGGCCGTCTATTAACGTTCAGAAAAAACATACAATTTTAAAATTTATTTTTTCATGCTTCCTGTGCAAAATAGAAGACACTTTTATAACTTAACAAATCCGGCATTAATTTCGCAAGAACTAAGGCTGGATTTGCGAAGTTGCTTTTAGAACCAAAAATTAGTTTCTGCGTTAAAAACTTTTTAATTTCTTTATTCTTGATAATGACTTCACTGTATAGTCGATACAATAAATGACGAAACGTCGAAAAACAATCTATTTTTGAATTGACCTCGAATATAAAATAAAATTGGTAAAATTTGTTTCCAGAGCCTCATTTTGCGACGACTACCCCTTAAGAATGATAAGAAATAATTTCAGTTGATATAAAAACGAAACGTTGAAAAAATGCATTATTACTATTAAAATTTAATAATTGAAAAATAATCTAAAATATATTTCACGGTCAGCATCACTCTTTTTTGATACTTGTGAAGCCATATGAATCACCCGCCCTCAGAGTACAAATCCTAAATATTTGAAAAATGCGAAATCTGAGCATTTGATTGGTTAATCCTTTCTTTATCTGACCAATGAAATCGGCCTATTCCGCAATCGAGGGTTTTGATTGGGTGCTTATATCTTGCGTTGTTTGTATCATTCAAATATTTAGGATTTGTACTTTGAAGGCAGGTAATCTATATATATAATTATTATTAACCCTTGTGAGCATATAAAAAAAAGTTCCGCCAAGGCACCAAAGCCACAATTGTGGCTCTACTTTGAATGTTGTTCACAGAAAGCTTAAGGCAGTTGGAATTTTAATTTTGTCTGCATAAGGAAGTTGAAAGGTCATATTTTTGCATTCGACATTTCATATTCTAGAATTTTAATTTTGAGTTCTAGAAAAACTAGTGAGAAAAGCAAGGTGTACCATATCACGTGATACACGGTCACAGTTGTCTCTACAATTTTTATCTCTGTCGAAAACAATGCACAAGAATCTGGCCTACGTCATAGTTTTGTNAAATGTATTTTGCTCTCTGGCACCCTTAGTATACATAATTAGCCCATGGTTGTTAATACTGTCATTAGAAAGTTGACTACGAGCAATTTTTTGGTGGTATTTTCAAAGCGATTGCTCAACTTCTCTCAAATCATATTAAAATGTTTTGCTCTCTAGCACCGTAAGCGTAAATAATTCACCTATAGTTCTCAATACGTTCATTAGAAAATCAGCCACGGGAATCATTTTGGTGGGTCTTTTATAGGAATTCGATGACCTTGAGATTGACCTTCAACTTTTACCGGTCATTGTGGTCGACCGGGTGGTCATTATGACCTAAATCAAAATACTTGAAATTGTATAAGCCTTTTCTCCTGATTGCAGAAAAAAAAAGTGCGTTAACTNCTAATTTGCAACTTTTACAGCTGGCTAAAGTTAGTCATGTAAATTTGACCTTAAAATCAATATTTTTTGGAAAAAATTTGAAAAACGAAAAAAATCCCTGGTCTTAAAATGACCAGAAAAAATTTTCTACAAGATAGCCTTAACACATTGAAACCGATTTTTGACTTTTGAAATTCCTTATTTCAAATCGTCTATGTGTGTGAAACATTTCAGTTTAAAAATGCGAAAGCGAAACGTTGCTGATATTTAAAAATAAAATATAATTATAAATTTTAAAAATCTATTTTGATTTGTGAATTCAAGGTGTAGATTATAATGTCAAAGAAATGATCCTAAAATAAATTTTGGTTACGTTTTTAGGTCAACCGTTGAACTTCAACGTTAACTATTTTGTACACTAATAACATTCATGTGGAATTAAGTTATGTTAAATTAAGTCGATCCGATTTACTAAAAAACATAATTGAATTAGTATTAAGAAATGTGCTGACAATCATGCATTTTATTTTGTGAAAGTATCTTTCGTAAAATGTAATTTTGCATAATTTATTTCTGTTGAGAATTATTATCATAGGCTGTCCGAGGTCGCGTAAATTTGAGTGCTACCAACATCCTCTCACACCTAAAACGCCATTCGGGGCGCTACTTTGGGCGCTTATAACGGGAAAAGTAAAAGTGCTTGCAACTTTACTGGTTTTTAGTCATTGAGATTAAAGATAGACTTAAATCTTTATATTATTTAAAAAAATATAAACTTTGCAAGAATAAACAATAGTTACTAGTAGAAAGAATCTTAAAAACTCGAAAATGTTTTGTGGCCTTCCTGGAGCCATTTGGTGCATTATTCATTTTCCTAATCTGAAATGAAAACCCGATGAGTACTTTAGTACTTAAGTCAAAAATAGAGTTTGTTTAAATTTGACCCGTAAAACTTCAGAAATATTGACTTCAGTATCCTAACTTCATGTTCAGTGTTTTCCTGCATATTTTTTCAATTTTTTTCAAAAAATCTTATTGTCAAGTTTTCATCAAAATTTGAGAATAATGGCTCATATGATATAATATAGAGAAAGTTTATATGGATCAGAGACTCTCGCTGGACAGATCCTGAATATTTTAAAGATTCAAACTTCTCGGCCAATCAAAGTCCTGAATTTGAGAATAACTCAATGAAATCGGCTGAAATTTAGACGACCACCAAGTCATCGTCGCATTTGGAATCATTCAAATATTCAGGATCATATTTATAAAAGATAGCACAAGTATGGTCCATACCGCGGTATACCGTATGGATTAATAAGAATTAAATATAAATAGCTGAACGACTGAGTTTGACCTTCTAAATATTACGTTGAAAATTATGTGAATTTTCGTGTTTTTAAAAAAAGACAAGATAATCTTGTCAAGATTCCTATTAGTTCAAATCATCTCGTTTTATAATTTAGAAGACATTTAATTTGAGACTTGAAAAGTTTCAAGAATTTCGGAACGTCTTTACATAAGCATGAAATTTAGGGCCCGTTAGTGAATCTTTCGACATAAAAAATGGAATTCTGGCCCCCTGGTGTGCTGTTGAGCGGAAAATTTTCCATTTAAACAGTTTTTCAAACCGTTGAAGAACAGATATTTTCAACCAAAACAATGAATAAATATTTAGCATATATTTTTGGCTTTAATCACATTGAAAATGGACCAAATTTTGAAATTTCGCGAATTAAAACGCCTAAAGTAGGAACTTCATCGTGTGCTCTTAGAACAAATTTTCTCGAGGAACTTGGGAAAAAGGAATATCTTACAATGTGTCCAGAAATAGACAACTTTTTGTCCGATTCCTGCTATACTTTCAGTAGCTCAGCCATGAATCACTGGTTTTTCAAAACAGAATCAAGTTCACAAGAAGAATTCACAAAATACTGTAAGTCAGGGTTATGTATGTTGTCATTTTTAGCACCTCAAAACCATTTTATATCTTTTGGAAAAAAATTTTTCAATTCAAATTTTCAATAAATTTCGAAAAAATTTATCATTTAAAAAAAAATTATTTAATTGCAAGACTTTACAAACTTCAGGAGATTGATGGTGCTTACATTTTGTTGCTGGTGAAAAGTTGACCGTTATTAAAAAAAAACTTTTGATCAAAACATGAGAAAAAGTTTTTTATTGTTTGATATTGAAGAACGAAACCTTAAAATTATTATGCAATCAAAATTAACCACACATATCACTTTACCAACCGGTTAAAGTCATAACCAAAACGTTACTTTTGACAGCTCCGGAAGAATACAGCTTTCAGTGTATTTCCATTTTAAGTACAGTTCAATCTTAAATTGCAATCAACTAACTGCGTCTTGCCAGTCAGTGACAATAGTTTTTGATAGTAAACGGCAGGTTTGTGATGCACACAGGAGTAAAAATTCGTTAGAATATAAAGTGAGTGCGGCGCATCATTCCGGAGTTATGCATCTTTGAAATATTGTCACAAATTTTATTTTTCCATGATAACTTTTTATAACGAGCTCGATTTTACTATCAAAATATTTCACCAACTCTAGAGGCTCCGTAATGAAGTAATTGATGGTGAGTACAGTTAAACAGTAGTTCCGATTGTCCTAGAGCTTCAAAAATAATCGCAAAAATTTTCTCGAGTACTTTTTACGAAAGCAGCTCTCCATTTATTTTAATTCAATGTCTAGAGAAAAATTTTTGAAGCACCCTTAATTCCCTTCATAAGGCTGTCTCAGGTGTGAAATCTTTCGAAATAAGCTTATTTTTCATATCCCTTTATGATTCGCTGCCGTTCAAATGATCTTGTATGACCTTAGGCGAAACCCTCACACTGCTCAACCTCCGCACTGCGATTGCTTAATCACCACTCAGCCTTGACATTCATATTAAAAAATGCGGAAAATAGACGGGCCACTCACCGTCAATCGTTCCGCTATCTTCTCCGCCCAATTTTATCCAACTTAATCTTTAATAAAAGGCAATAAAGGGATATGAGATGAAGTTACTTCATTAAAGTTTCCTAGTAGAAAAATTCGTTTGAATTATACTTACGGTCAATTAAAGATCAACTTACTTACGAAGAATTCACGATCAAAAAGACCAAAAGTCTTTCAAATTAGTTTTGAATTATAATTATACAGAAATTTGCTTTACGCCCTGTATACCAAAATATGTTTTTTCTTATCTCACTTGTAATACAAAATTACCTACAAAATTCGCATGGAGTTTTCAAAAAGTTTATCTCTACGTGACTCGGAGGCAAATTCACATAAATTCTTTAAAAAAATTTTGTTTTCCAATAATTCAATATATAACTTATGGAGGGGCTGGATATCCAAACGGTGATTGTATGTGTGCTAATGGATGTGAAAATTGGAAAAGTGGAACAAAGTTGTTCAATAATCCCCGAAAAAATGTATGTTGTGAAGATTGGAAAGAGTTTTCTGAAAAAAATTGTCAATTTTACAAAACTGAGGAGTGTACTGATACGGCAGTTGGAATTGCGTGTGATATTCCAAAAGCAACTGAAGATATTTTGGCCAATCTAGACATAATTAGTGCAGAAACAATCACGGCGGACAATACTTCTAGATTGATGAGAAAAACTAGGTAATTTTCAAAATACACATGTCGCGCCATTCTTAGTTCTGAGAACTTTTGGCAACTTTACAGAATGTCATCATTTTTGTCCGCGCAACCGGATCAACTTTAAACATGTTTTTTGAATAGGTTTTTAAGGGGGTGGTTGTCGCAAAATGAGGCTCTAGAAACAGATTATCCAAATTTTATTTTAATTTTTTTTTATGCAAATATAGACGATTGCGAGTATAAGGGTAGTCTTTTTTATTTCCATACATGGTCAGGAAAGCACTTTTTGAGGGTTCAAGAAATATTTTGTATGAAATAAGTTGAAATTTCTTGATTATTAGAAAATCAAAACACGACTTACGAACAAACAAGTCATAAATTTAGACAAAACTCTCCTCACCGATGTGCACGGACTCTTCAGCTGCACATTCATGTGTGTTTCGAATGTGTGACTTAAAAATCCAGGGAGGAGATACATTTTGATTGAGACTCCTTAAATAGAGTCAAAATACTGTTTTTTTGTGATTCTGAAGCCAAATCCAAGAATTTTCCCCGAAACTTTCCTTAGCGGTCTGCTCACGTTCTGTCCGGTTAATTTAAGTCATGAATCAATGTTGTACCTTAAAAAACCAGAGAGGAGATACATTTTGAAAAAATAATTCCGTCAGTTTTGTAGGCACGTTTCTGATTGGACGAGCCATCCGTCACTTTAGATTTTTTTTTAGGATGCAAGATTTTTGTTCAAATATATCAGAGAGGTAATGTTTGGTCCGACGATTTGTACTTTTGCTACAATTGGCCATTGAAAACCCCATTTCGCCTTAAAATNTACAAGAAAGTTGACAACTAATTTAAATTCGACCAATCTTTTTTAAAATTTGACAATTCTCTAAAATTGTCCGATTTGAAATTATTTGTTAAATTCTTTTCAAGATAATTGTCATTGTGTTTTTGGGCCGATTCAAAAAATATTGAATACTAGAACACAAACATCTCTTTATCGGCCAAACGGCCGATTTGGGCTCATTTTTTAACAACATTTGAAATATTAACAAAAAATACTTTTTCGCCTTCGGCGATTTGAGCGTTCTCACAAATTTGAATAAAACAAAAGATCTCTTATCGCCGCATTGGGCCGATTTTTCAAAAATGAAAACAGAGCAAAAATATTCTTTTTATGGCTTCGCCGATTTTTTTGGCTTATTTCAACAAATTGTTATTAAAAAACAAAAACCTTTATTTCGGGGTTCGGCCGATTTTGAGCATTTTTTAAAAAAAAATTAAATGAAACACACACAAACCCCCTTTTGAAAAACAACGAATCCAATTTTCAAAAAGTTATATTTCCTCGCGCGCCCTGAATTATAGTTGGTTGCCATCCAGTGAGATTGATATCTGTCGGAATGAAATATAACTTATCTTTTGGGCGTCTTTGGTCGAGTTTAGGACTCAAAACCGTCTATTTTGGTGGAAAATGCGAGTTTAGAATAAACTATATTTTTCTTGACAAAATTAAAGGAATTTCGGAACATTGAAAAAAGAATGCGAATTATATTTTTTCTCCCAAGACATTTATTAAATTTTAAAGAATTTGTAAATTTCTAAGAAATCTGTAAAATTTCCAGGAATTTGTCACCTTCATGAAAAATTATCAAACTTTGAACGAAATTTAAATTCTAAACATATATTTACAATTTAAGAAATTTTGAATTCAAAAAAACATTTTTAAATGCAGAAAAGCAGCTTAACTGAAAACTTAACAGATAATGAAAAAAATTCAAGAAATTCGCACAAAAATGTTGATCCTTAAAATTTGACGTTTTCAGCAGAAATAAAACAATTTCTACGCAAATTAGTACAGAATTTGTTAAATTTTTTTCACTTTAATATAATTTTTTTAATTTCGAAATTTTAAATTATTCTTAAATATTCGTGAATCTTCCAAGAACATTTAAAGCACTCAAATTTTTTTTATCAAAATTTGAAAACTTTGTTTAAAATTTATAAGTTCTTTTCATTAAGTGGCCAATTTTCTTTCATAATTTTGCCTAAAGAAAAATATTTAAAGATTTTCCTAAAATTTATAAAAATTTATTTTGTTTAATTAGTTAATTAAAATTTATTCAACACACATTTTTTAAAAATTTCTGAATTTTGGAGCAAATTATTTAGAAAATTTTTTTAATTTTTTGAGTCAAGTGTTATTAGTTTCTAAGGAAAACTGTCAAAAATGCAAAAACACGACACATAAAAATTTAAAAACAAATTACAATTTTAGGAAAATTTGGAACATCACACACACAATAATTTGAGAAAATTTTCAAATCTTGAAGGATGTTAAAATATTTGAGAAATTAAATTTTACGAAGAATAAATTTTAATTTTCCATTATTTTTTGTTAGTCTTTGAAAAAAACTGTCCAATTTCGAAAAGATAACCTCATAAGATTTCAACAAAGTTTTTATTTTCAATTATTTGTAAAAAGTTTGAACAAAATGTTATAGTTTCACTGCAAAATTGTACCGCTTCAAAATTTTCTCACTTTCAATTCTAAAATTAAGCTTTTTTTGAACTTAAAATGTTTATTATTTCGAAATTTTTAAAGTTGGAATTTTTATCATGAATTAAAAGTTTTTCTTCAAACTTGAACAATGAAAAAGTTTGACGACAAAAATTTTTTTGAAAAAGGTTACACAAGATTTGTTTTAAAATTATACAAAAATTTAAAAAATGCACACACAATTTGAAAATCCTACACAATTTTTGAAAATTTTCTAAAAATTTATATGAAAACTCGTAAAATTTTAAAAAAATTTAAATAAAAAATAAATCTCATTATTTTTGCAAATGGTTTGAAATACTTTAAATTTTTTTTTTGAATTAAACGAAATTTAAGAAATGTGAAATTTTCTTGCGAATAATAAAAAAATTTAAATTTTGAACTAACTGAAGTTAGTAAATTTCCATAGTTATAAAAATTTTGTGAACAATTTTTTCATATAAGTTGCAAACCATTCTGTCAAATTACAAGAAAATATTTAATTAATAAATCTTAAAAAAAATTAAGTATCTGAACTTTAAAAAAAAATTAGATATAATTTTTTAATAATATCAGCTCTCATCATTTAATTGTCTGAACAGAATCTTAAAAAGCTTTAAATTTTAATAAATAAATTTAAAAAATCGGCTTGTTAAAACATAGTCAAAGTGTTAACAAAAAATAATTTTTCCCAATATACAAAACTCTAAAATTTATTTTTTTTGAAGAAGATCGTCCATTTTTTGAACTTGATTTTTTAAATTTTTGAATAAAAGTTTTATATTCTGAAGGAAAATTACTAACTTTTAAGAATAATTTTGTGATTATTTTTTTGAATTTTTGTCCAATTTTGAAAAAAAATGTTCTTATTTGCATTTAAGTCCACCAAATTTAAAGAACATCAATTGTTTCAAATAATTCTTATTAAATAATTTCTTATTTCAAAAGATTATAGAATAACTGTAAATTATACATTTATTTAGAGAATTATAAAAAAAAATTATTTTCATTTTCTCATATACATAAAGAACAAAAAATACACGTTAATGAACCCCTTGGGCCGTTCTTGAAGAGCCTCCCAATAAAAAAATCAATGAATAATTAAAACTAATATTTCGGTCTTCGGTGATTTTTTAACCTATTTTCTAAAAAATTCAATTGCTATAATACAAATCCTTCTATTAATTTGCTTAAAAAAACAATAACTTTTCACGGCCCGATATATCAAGCTTCAATTCCAACAAACAAACTCTGTTATAATCGCTAAAAAACATACTATTTTCTAAAAATTAAACTGAGTAAACTCCTCTTTAAATCCGTCCGCTTTCAACATTTTTCTAAGAAACAATTCGAAAATCAAATAAGTGAAGAATTGAGACGTGCGATGCGATTTACGACAAAATAAAAAAGAATCAATTTTATTAAAGATCTGCGGAAATACTTTGATGACTCCATTTGGTTATAAGGATTTACTAAAAAAAAAAAACAGATAACAGCTTTTGGCGTACTTTTCGAAAGAAAATATTAACCTAGTAGAAATATTACACAAAATCGGCTCTACCACCAGCTGTGGTCATCAAAAGCCAAAAACCATGCTTAGCGCCATATAATTGGCAATCTCATTGGCCAAATTTCGAACAGATAGAATCTTCTATGGTTATTGGTTTAATACTTCCATCTATTCAAATAAAACACAGAAAACAGGTAAAATTTATAGAATAATGACATTAGCATTTTGGAGCATGTGAAAGAGAGAGCAAATGTTCGTTCATGACGCTGTCAAAATCGGCAACAATACAAACATAATGTATTTTTGCTCTAGAGCATATCTTGTGGTGACCATAGATTATCTTTAAGACTACTGTTCCCAAAAAAAACGCTTATGGCGCATTTTCTGCTGGTGTAAAAGCCCAAAAATCTTCCGGTTTTACTATAAAAACAGAAAAAATACACGGTTCTAGCGCTACCTGTGGTAAAATTTTAGATACATTGTTTGTTATACCGCCATGCATATAATCGAGGCCGACTATATTTTTGCAGTGGAAAATAAATTGCAATTTTTTTTTTGTGCTGCAACCCACCGTTGAAAGCAGTTTTGGGCATTTCTTTGCACTTCACACAAAATTTTCTCATTTTATTGATATTAATAAATGAAAAAATAATAAAATTACTCTAGTCTCTAGCAAGATATAAGTTTTCTCAAAATTCTTAAATTTTATATCTCTTTATCACTGGAATGGCACAAAATGTCTCACTTGACTTTAAGTCAACGCAGAATAAATCAACTTCAAGTTTTCAGTATATATTCCATGATAGTAAAAAATCCGAAGCAGTCCGAACCGATCACGTCGCAGCACCGAACCGATCCGTCCGACCTTTGACTTTTTCAAATTCGGCGTCTCCGAACCGAACCGATCCGGATCCGCACATTTTTCAAACTCGGTCCGAACCGAGTCCGATCCGACTTGTAAATTTGGAGGCCGAAATTTCGAACCGAACAGATCTTGAAAATCTGCTCGGATGCCCTTGCCTGTCCTCAGGTGTGAAATCTTTCGAAATAAGCTTATTTTCATATCCCTTTATGATTGCTGCCGTTCAAATGATCTTTATGACCTTAGGCGAAACCTCACACTGCTCAACCTCCGCACTGCGATGCTTAATCACACTCACTTGACATTTCATATTAAAAATGCGGAAAATAGACGGGCCATCACCGTCAATCGTTCCGCTATCTTCTCCGCCCAATTTTATCCAAACTTAATTTTAATAAAAGGCAATAAAGGGATATGAGATGAAGTTACTTCATTAAAGTTTCCTAGTAGAAAAATTCGTTTGAATTAACTTACGGTCAATTAAAGATCAACCTTACTTACGAAGAATTACGATCAAAAAAGACCAAAAGTCTTCAAATTAGTTTTGAATTATAATTAATACAGAAATTTGCTTTACGCCCTGTATACCAAAATATGTTTTTCTTATCTCACTTGTAATACAAAATTACCTACAAAATTCGCATGGAGTTTTCAAAAAGTTTATCTACGTGACTCGGAGGCAAATTCAAATAAATTCTTTAAAAAAATTTGTTTCCCAATAATTCAATATAGACTTATGGAGGGGCTGATATCCAAACGGGATTGTATGTGTGCTAATGGATTGAAAATTGGAAAAGTGAACAAAGTTGTTCAATACCCCGAAAAAATGTAGTTGTGAGATTGGAAAGAGTTTCTGAAAAAAATTGTCAATTTACAAAACTGAGGAGTGTACTGATACGGCAGTTGGAATTGCGTGTGATATTCCAAAAGCAACTGAAGATATTTTGGCCAATCTAGACATAATTAGTGCAGAAACAATCACGGCGGACAATACTTCTAGATTGATGAGAAAAACTAGGTAATTTCAAATACACATGTCGCGCCATTCTTATGTTCTGAGACTTTGGCACTTTACAGAATGTCATCATTTTGTCCGCGCAACCGATCAACTTTAAACATGTTTTTTTGAATAGGTTTTTAAGGGGGTGGTTGTCGCAAAATGAGGCGCTCTAGAAACAAGATTATCAAATTTTATTTTAATTTTTTTTTATGCAAATATAGACGATTGCGAGTATAGGGGTAGTCTTTTTATTTTCATACATGGTCAGGAAAGCACTTTTTTGAGGGTTCAAGAAATATTTTGTATGAAATAAGTTGAAATTTCTTGATTTTGAAAATCAAAACACGACTTACGAACAAACAGTCATAAATTTAGACAAAACTCTTCTCACCGATGTGCACGGACTCTTCAGCTGCACATTCATTGTGTTTCGAATGTGTGACTTAAAAATCAGGGAGGAGATAATTTTGATTGAGACTCCTTAAATAGAGTCAAAATACTGTTTTTTGTGATTCTGAAGCCAAATCCAAGAATTTTCCCCGAAACTTTCCTTAGCGGTCTGCTCACGTTCTGTCCGGTTAATTTAAGTCATGAATCAATGGTTTACCTTAAAAAACCAGAGCGGAGATACATTTTGAAAAAATAATTCCGTCAGTTTTGTAGGCACGTTTCTGATTGGAACGAGCCATCCGTCATTTAGATTTTTTTTTAGGATGCAAGATTTTGTTCAAATTAATCAGAGAGGTAATGTTTGGTCCGACGATTTGTACTTTTGCTACAATTGGCCATTGAAACCCATTTCGCCTTAAATGCGACAGTCCCCCCTTAAGGGGGTAGCAGCGATTGGGCAGACTCGCGTCAATTTAAATTTACGAAAATAATTAGTTGGTTTAATTTTTTGTGCTATATATCGTTAGCTGAACCACACAGAAATGTGTATCTGCTCATAAAAATCATTTTTTTTCTATTTAAGAACGATTTGAGTGTTAAAACTTTTATTTTATAATTCGTAAAAATTTTCGAAAAAATTCAAAGCATTATGAAAATTTTAATCATTTTTCGAACCAAAAATTTTTTCTGATTTTTTTTCAAATTTTGAATAAAAAGGAAAAAATAGCCACTTTAACTTTTTCAGCCATGGTTTAGCATATTTTTCTGACTGCTGTTTGAAAAAACTCATGAAGTGTTTTTTGTCATTTTGTTGTCGACCACTTAGAAATATTATGAGAAATTTCGCAAATCAAGTCCAAAAATTATTAGTAGTTTTTTGAAATCTCTGTAAAAAATCAGCCGAATCACTGTGAAATTTCTGTGAATTATTTGGTTTCCGTATTTTCAACGATGCAAGGTTCAAGTGAATATCGTTTCTGAACTTCTGATGAATTTTACAACACTTGCTTAAAGAATCCGGGTTTGTGCATTGGCACGGCAATTATAAGAAATTTAGTTTTCTGCAAAAAACGTCAATTAATTTCGGGTGTATTAGTGCTACTTTTTTGAAAGTAAGGACATTTTTCAATATTTAATCGCAATTGAGGTCGATTTTTTTTTCTAAAAAGCTGTTTTATCCATTTTCGATGAAAAAAAACTATCCATTTTGAGAAAATTTCTGCATGTGGATATTATTCTCCAACTAATTAAGTGCATTAAACCCGGACAATGTCTGTAAGTTTATAAAATATATTGCTTTCAAAAAAAAGTTCTCACATCGGGTCAGTTGAAAATGGGAGTCATAAGAAAAGTGGTTTTTTGATATTTTACAATACTTAAGTATGTAAAAAGTTATAAAAATATAAACGTTTGCAAGTATGGACACTTTCCTTTTAGATAAAAAATAATATAAAAAATTTTCACCATTTTTTTTATTTCAAAAATAACTCCGATAAAAATGTACCAACATCTGCCACATCGCTGCTCCCCTTAAGGATGTGGGCACGGATAAATTTGGGCCTTTTTTACACATTTTCAAGTGAAGTTTCTCGAGAAACCTGGCTTTCAGAATATATTATTTTTATTCCAAATACGTAGTACAAACTCGTAAGGAAGGGCCATACTATTCAGAGGCATTTGAACTACTATACCTAAACGCTCAGAAAATGGTTTTTAGTAAGGCGTCCCTAAAAAGCACTAAAAAGCTACTCCTCATTCATTCTCATCACTACTTTTCTGTTATTTGCGATAATTCAAATTGAAATGCGCGGCGTCCCCGAGCGGTTAGAAAATTTCAAAAATTTGTTCGCCCCTGGTGGTCCAAAACAGCGTATTTGGGGCCATCACGCGAAAAAGCTACTCCTCCTTGAAAATATGTTTAGATTTTTTAATTGGCTGTCAAATTCACCGACAAGGCTGAATTAAGGTCTGAACGGTTAGCCTTTTTCTCAAATTTCCTCTCCAAGTCTCAGGACGGACTTGAGAATTTCTAGTTTTTGTTGAAATTCTACTTTTTAAATTAAAAAAAAAATAAAAAATTGAAATTTAACGTTTTTGGCAGTATTTCGAGGTTAAGTGTCTTACATTTCGCACATTTTAAAAAGTGAAATAAATTCCTAGATCCGAAATTGGTACCTTTTCAATTCAAAATTTTTCAAAATCTAAACTGATTTTTTTGAAAAAATCAAAATCCAGAAAATTTTTCTGTGGTTAAAATGTTGCTTGGCTACCGGATACAAAAAAACCGTTTCCCGGATATCTTACCTTTGTCTACAGGGGTGGGTCACCTTAAAAAAAAGCTACCTAACTGATCGACAGTAAATTTTTTTCGAAATTTTTTCAAGTTATCTAGAAAAAAGATTGGAAGTCGCATTTATCGCGGTTGTGAAAAGTGATGCAAGAACTCTGACAAAAAATATTAACAATTCCGGCAAAATTACAGATGAAATTAAAAAAAAATTATTAGTCTATATTGTAGAGAATTTTGTTGACAATTAATATAGGCATTCATGTTAACTTTTCGGATATACAGTGGATATGACGGTATATCTTCAATGGAGAAGAAAAGCAGCATTGGGTTTTATGCATTAACGATGGTTTTAATATTTTCTAGAAATTTATCGAATTTTATAAAATTTTAACTCCCGTAAGTGTCTTTTGGCGCCATCCGTGCGCAATGGCCTTGAATCGCATCCAGGACCTTATCATGTATGAATGAAAATTTACAAACGTGATTCGATCGACCTATTTGAATAATTGCGACCGTTTGTGCGTTTTTTTTCGAAAATTTTTACTGTATTACAGTACTTATTTTTGCAAAAAAAATTTAAAATCAAATAAAGCCTTTAGGCGGGACCAAAAAAAAATTTAAGACTTTTTTTCCCATAAGCACCATAGCCTCGACATGATCACAGTGAACGTATATTCAAGGATAAGGTGTGGCCAATAGTACTGTTTTTTTTCAAACAATAGACTTTTAAATCAATTTTTGAAATAATGGAGTGGTTTTTTTAGAAGTTTTATTAGTTTTTTCATTACAAAGACCAAAAAACGATCACGTTTGACCTTCAAAATTAGGAAATAAGGTTTTGATCTCAGTGAATCAAATACGGCCCGGAAAATTTTTTGGGCCAATAACACCTAATTTCAAGAGTTTTGAACATTAATAATATTTTCCAAAAACGTCACGTGAATTTATTCTCAGAGAAAGGAAGATTAATTATGATCATATTCCAAACCTTATTTTTTAATTATTTCAGTCGACGTGATTTATTCGGACTTACATGTGTAATGAAAAATGTCTTAAAAACGTTTGAAGTTGACTTGGAATTTTTTGACGTAATTGGAAGTTACTTTTTAAATAACTGTAATATGCCGTTTCTTTTCAAATTACTCAAATCACGTGGAAGGACCCTTAAAAAACAATGTCACAAATTTCTAAGATTTTATTGCATTTAATTGGCTCGTCGTTTAAATAGACCTGATTTCATAGAAAGTCCAAACTGTCGGAAAACTGATTACATAATAATGCGTCGCAAAAAGAAAGAAGAGAGATTAATAAAATTATTTCATGCGCGGGATAATCCATAGTTTTAAAGAAATATAATTTTACCAAAGAATGGTCTGAAAAACATCCATTTTTTGCAGGATGCAATAACCAAATGGTGGGTTTAATATTTAAAATATGTAAATGTCAATTAACCCTAATTCGGTGTTTAATTTATGCACGGTTTCTGAGAATCGGCAAAAATGAGAGAGTTTTTTTATTTTCTTATTCAAACATTTGAAACTTTTTAATAAGTGTTTTTAACAAATTGTTCGTAAGGACTGTTAGAGAATTTTTGAATAAATGAATTATGATTGAAAGAAATATATGTGATAATTGAATGTTTGGTTTATAAGCTCAATTCAAGCGTGCGCCACGGATGGCGCATAAGTCATCTCGGGTCCAGAGATTGTCGGCCTACGGGAGTTGAGTTACAACATACACATGTGCAATGAAAAACATAGATGCTCCATTAATTTCGTCACAAAATATTATTTGAGTTTTAAAAAGGGCTTATTTCTCCCCAGCACATCGCTGGAAGCACCCACAATCCCCTTAAATGTATAAAAAGTGAAATATACATGTATAAATTTGAGATTTTGAACATGAACAGGGAAAAACAATAGTTCTAGAGCTTAAAATTCCAATGTTTTTGCTGGACCAGATTATTGAGGTCGAATTCTTCAAAATGATAACAAAATTATTTTTTCGCATTAAAATATAATTTTGCTAAACAGTTGGTAAATGTACCAAAATATATATTTTTCATGATGTCATTGCATTTTAAAAATAATTGGGAGACGCGAAAAAATATATTTTTTATCATCTTGAAGAATTTGATCTCAATAAACTGATCCAGCAAAAACAATTGAATTTCATGCTCTAGAACTCTTGTTCTTGCCTGTCCTCGTCAAAATCTCAAATTTATACATAATGTTATAATAAATTTTCACTATAGACCCGCATTTATCTACTTGAGAGTCTACATAATTGATTTTTATACATGTCATTATATCGATTACGGGGTACCCTGGTCATTTGTTGCCACTTTTTGAGCCAACATGTTTATATAAATCGGCTTTTGAAACGACTTATCCGATTTAGTTCTTAGATAGCTTAAACTGAGCACAAATATTTAGAAAAAAATAAATTGGTATGAATCGGACCATTGTTTTCAATTTTTGAACAAAAACTGATAATTAAACAATTTCAGTAATGTCAGAAAAAATCAAATAATGGTCCGATTCGGGCCATTTTTTTAAATTTTATTATTCACTAAATATTTGTTCTCAGTTTGAGATATCTAAGAACTAAATCGGATTAGTCGTTTCAAAAGCCGAATTATATAAAAGTTTTGCTAAAAAAGTGGCAAAAAATGACCAGGGCCCCGTAATTGATATAGTTCAGAATTTAATTTTTATCAATTAGCAAGATGTTCTGTGTAAATTAAACTAAGAAGGTTGTTGAATAAAAAACATAAATAAATTACGAAATTCTTCACAATATCGAAGATAATACCGACCAAAATAATTCCCAACAATTTATTTAAAAATAGACTCAGCTAAGCGAATTGATTCTCTTCGTTAAAAAAGTTTTATCCTTGTTCATTACGCAGAACTTGATTGTTGTAATACAAAAGTTAATATTTTGTTTGCCCAACTGAATATGCATCATATAGCAGCTATTTTTAGAAATATAAATCACAATTTTTGGAATAATTGGCAATTAAATCATATTATATTAATTGACCTCAAACATGTTGGAGCGATGTTTATAGAAAATGTATAGCTTGATACAATGGTTCTCCACTTAAAACCCCCTCACTGCTTTCGATTATAAATTATGGTTCATTTTGATTCGAAAAAGATATATTTTTAACTTGGATCAACTTAGTTTGGAAATTTCTGGAAATTATCCATTTTGATTGGTTAAAAATTGAAACCATTAGAATATAGCCGAATAATACGGTTCTGTTAAAAACATCAAAATCCTTAAAAACATGTTTATATTTAAAAAAATGCCCAATAGATACTTTTGTTTTTGAAAAATCCGTTAATGCTTAAAAATGTTTACTGTTGGAATGCAACATTTAAAAAAATAAGATCCCAGAAAATACGTGTATGTTTTTTTGAAATGTCCGTTAAAATGCCCAAAAATACTGGTCAATTTTTCTCAAAAAATCCGTTAAAATGTAAACAAAAATAAACGTTTTAGTTTGCCATCTGAATATCGATATATTGAAGGTTATCTAAGATAACTTACTCTAAGGTATCTTTTCCTCTGCTTCGGCACTCCGCATCATAACTGTCATGTCAGAAAAGATTGTGGCCGATCAAATCACACGATTGTCAACTTATTTCAAGAATCGTCTGATTTGATTGGTCACGATCTTTTCTGATGTCACACTTATGACGCATGGGTGAAAAAGCAGGAGAAAGAATTATCTTCGATATGGCTTTTACGTCACACAAAGCCGTAAATTTAACAAGCGTTGGAGACCCTTTATTTCGACGTATGCCATGGCATGCCAACCCAATATCTTGTTAAGTCAACTGGAATCTTGACCATAAGTTGACCCACGAGATTTAATGTATTGGTGGATTTTGAATACGATAAGACCTTTTTGAAATCGATAGTCTCAGATTTCTTTCATTTTGTGCTCAGTGTGTTCATCGTAGGCGAAAAACCAATTTTGAGGAAGAAAAAATTTCTTTATAAAGTTCACCACAAGGTGCTGGAGGCTTTGAAAAGTTAAAAAAATGCGAGAAAAATTGTGCTGAATATACTCTCTGGTTATTATCAATTACAAGTTCATGTAGTGTGTTTCCAGAATCCGTGTACGTGTCCTTAGGGCTTTTTCTCAAATTTTTGAAATTCGACCCAGGGTCTCACAGTAGGTGTAAGTTCAAATTTGAGGGTATCAAATTTTGGACGTTGAAAAGGTCCCAATTTAGACCAAAAATTTCACCACATGCCAAATTGTCACCAAGAGATCACGAAAGTGACTCTCAAAATGAAAAAAACTATCCACAATGACGCAAGAGAGCAAAATCGATAATCGCTAAAATAATAAAAAAAAACCAAAAATCGAAAAATGTGTGCGAAAGAAAAACATCTTCCGTGTTATTATATTTGAACAAGTTGTTAGTGTTTTCAGAATCGTGTAGGTTTCCCTAGGGCCTTTTTCTCAAATTTTTAAATTCGACCCCAGGGTCTCACAGAGTGTGAGTTCAATTTCGAAGGTATCAAATTTTGGACGTCGAAAATGTCTCCAAATGACCAAAATTTCAACCTCATGGCAAATCGTCACCAGAGATCACGAAAATGACCCTAAAATAAAATAAAACTGTCCACAATGACGCAGAGAGCGAAATCGTAAATCCCCAAAAATCACTTAAAATGATATCAAACAAGCGCCTACGCGTGATTATAATTCGACAAGTTGTTAGTGTTTTCAAGCATCCTTGTTATTATCCTAGGAATGATTTTCGATTCATTTTGAAATTCAAACAGCTTAATCTTCATTCAGTACAAAAAAGCAGGAAAGGGTATCCTTTTGTTTATTGATTCTAAAAACAGAAAAAGATACCCTCAAAATTTGAACTTACACTATGTTAAGACCTGGGTCGAATTTTAGAATTTTGAGGAAAGCAAGTCTAGGCAAACTCAGAAGGATTCTGAAAACACTTACAACTTGTGCATTATAATCACGCGTAGGCGCTAGTTTGATATCCTTTTTCAAGTGATTTTTTGATGATTTATCGATTTTGCTCTCTTGCGTCACTTGTGGACATTTTTTTTTCAATTTTTAGGGTCATTTTCGAATCTCTGGTGACGATTTGGCATGTGGTGAAATTTTTGGTCAATTGAGACATTCCGATGTCCAAAATTTGTTACCTCCGAAATTTGAACTTACACCTCCTGTGAGACCCTGGGTCGAATTTCAAAAATTGAGAAAAAGCCCTAAGGGAAACCCACACGGATTCTGAAAACACTAATAACTTGTCAAATTATAATAACGGAGATTTTTTATACAGCACAATTTTTCGATTTTTTGAACTTTCAAAGCCTCCAGCCACCTTGTGGTGAACTTTTAAAGAAATTTTTTCTTCTCAAAATTGGTTTTCGCCCCGATGAACACACTGAGCACAAAATGAAAGAAATTTGAGTCTATCGATTTCAAAAAGGTCTTATCGTATTCAAAATCCACCATTGCTCTTCGATCAAAATAACAAAAATATTAATATCAGATGCCGTCAAATATGTTTTCTCGCATGTTTATAATTATCGAAAGTTCTGACATGATAAAGAATGCAAAGTATTCTGTAAAGTTTCATCCGAATTGTATTGTAATTTTGGACCCTGATCGTGTTTTGGTCGAGGTTTCTGAGGTTTTCAAAACGGTCACTTTTGCATTTGTGATGAAAAATTGAGCAAAAAATCAGCATTAATTCTTACTCTGACTACCTTTTAACTAAATTATCAATTCTAGATCTTGTTCTTTATTGACCAATCAGAGCGTATCTTCCCAGACGTTCCGCGTATAGGTGAAAGTACGCTACACGCGTAACGCGTGTAGGTGAAAGTACGCGTATAGGTGAAAGTACGCGTATAGGTGAAGGTTTTGAGCAAAAAAACTTTCACCTATACGCCGCACCCTGCTGTACATTATAAAGTATGTTCACTGTGGCGAAGAAAGCACTAAGAGTAAGTTCATTATTCTACAGTGTGTAAAAAGTTTTCAAAGTTTTTTAGAAATTTTGTTATACGCACGTTTAAGTTTATCTTTTTTTTCAAGAACTAAAAAATAATAAAATTCGCAACACGTCTAGTTTCTCAGTCTAGTTGAGCGCTCGAAAGAGGGTCACAAAAGTGGATTTAGGGCGCAAAAGCGGCTTTAATACTTTTGAGCTTTCAAAGATTAAATAGTTCACGATAATCTTCATGGTATGCAAAATAATGAGAGCAAAAATATGAAATGCTCCTTATTTTTACCAATAGATTTAGGGGTTAATATTTAACACGTTAATTTTCAGGAACTTTCTGAAATCCATGACCCGAGTCGTCCAAAAACCCTTCATCTGCTCTGATACAATAAAATCAATTCCAATGGTTAGTTAATTTCAATTGATCGAATCAAAATGCCCTACTCTCATTTACCAAATTGGTTTAAGAAAAGTCTCGTGAAACAAAAAGATTTCGAATTAAGATAGGAAGTTCTGGTTGCAATCGAATGAATCACCACAATTTATATTCAGATTAATTTGTTTCTACTGTAAATTATGAAACATAATTAAACCATAATTATATTTGAATCACACAGAAAAATCGCAAAAATTTCTGAAAAAATCAAAATTCTAGAAAATTTTTAAAGGAAATAGAAAATTTTCGTTTTCGCCGTTAATTTTCTTATGATCGTCCTCTTAATCGGAAAAAGTTAATTTGATAAAAGAGCGCCCGAAAGTCGGATTGCACAGATATGGCCAGGCCTGAGTCACCCGTTAATAATAATATTCAGGAATTTGTTGGAGACAATTGTATTTTCAAGAATTCAATTATTCAATCAGATTCGGTTACCAGTACAATAAGTATCATTTCCAATGTCGAAGATTATTTGAAGTTTATCAATGGATGCTCTGCAAAAACGAAAAGGTATATATCGGTGTATCAAAAACGAGCAAAAAAGTATAGGCAACTTGTTTTACAATAAATTTCTGTTATCTTTTGTATACCTTTTTAAATAAATTCAAAAAATTTAATGTGATATCTCTGACTGCTATGGACCAAAATATTGTTGGCGCCAAAATTTGTTCGCCGTCTTGCGCCCCAATTTCACATTTGTCATTTTCCAAGCCATTTGAAGTACGGCGTAGAGTTAATTTAGGTCACTCACGAGTGGCATGTATCATGTCCAATCTTTTTAACTCTTATCGCCCCCAATCTATTTTGCGGAAAACGTAAACACAATAATTAAAGTTGACAAGGTGTTATGTGTTAAAATAGACCAGATGAATTAAAATTCAGGGTCTAACTCCCAGAGTAACTTCAATGATCACGATGAAAAATGAACAAAAGCTTCACCCTGAGCCACCCTTAACTCCGCGTAGTGTTTTTCATCCTCCGTGGTTGCAAATTGGCCTTTAATCGCAATTTAGGAGCCCTATCATGTAAAAATAAAAGTTTCCAAAGTGATGAGATCGAGTTTAGATATATTGACGTGTGCCTTTTTGTTTCG
The DNA here is from genome assembly GCA_004367855.1 of Oikopleura vanhoeffeni. NCBI lineage: Eukaryota > Metazoa > Chordata > Appendicularia > Copelata > Oikopleuridae > Oikopleura > Oikopleura vanhoeffeni. Next base: position 382,315 of record SCLH01000424.1, on the reverse strand, counting down.
AATTGAATTTAGCTGGTATTACACAGTAATTATTCTTGCTATAACAAAATTAAATCATAAAAAAGCCTTTCGAGCGGGGTATCAGAAAAAAATTCTCAGATAACTTTTCCAATCTACACAACGCCCCAAAATGATACACGTGACCGTATAATTTAGGAATAAGGTTGAATAAAATAGTACTGTTTTTTTCAAAAATTGTAATAATTTTATAAGAAATAGAATGGTTTCTTAGAGTTTTAAGACTTTTTCCACGTACAACAAAAGTCAAAAACCGAATCACGTGACCCTCAAATTAGGAAATAAGTTTGGTTAAGTAAACAAATAGTGATCAAAATTACGCCGAAATTTTTGGCCATTAACACACTTAATTCAAGATGTTGAAATAATAATATCTCCAAAACGTCACGTGACTTATTTTTCGGAGATAGGAAATTAACTTTAGACATCATTTCAAACCTTATTATTGAATTATTTCGTCACGTGATTTTATTCGGACTATGTTGTGATGTGAAAAAAGTCTTAAAAACGTTTAAAGTTGACCCTGGAATTTTTTTGACGTAATTTGAGTATTTTTTGTTAACTTAAACCAAAATTTTATTTCTTAATTTGAAGGTCACGTGATCATTTTTGGGCTATGGTCTAATGGAAAAAAACGCACAAACGTCATTTTGTTCTAAAGTTTATTGATAACTTTATAACTGATCTTGTCATTAATGATTTTTTTGATTTTTTTTGTTCAACTTCATTTTTTCCAAATATATTTTCATTGACATAATTTGCTGTAAAGCAAATAAAATTTTGCTTTGAGATCTAATTATTTTTTCTTTTCCTTGGAATTTTCCTACCGGATATAAAAGTTGAATATTCTGCTTTTTTCTTACAAATAAAGGTTTTCAAGTGAATCAGTATTGTACTATAGCTTGAAGATAAAAAGGCATCACAGCCGCAATACAATCAGGCGCATTACTCTTGTAAAGGCTGATGAATGTGCCGGATAGTATTGCGACTGCGATGCCTTTTTTATTTTTTTACTTAATAAATACAGACCATTTGAAATAAGGAATTTCAGAAGTCAAAAAATCGGTTTCAATAAGCTTATCACTTATCTTAAGGGGGTGGCATCGATNGGGAAGACTTTTATTAAGAACACTGTTTAGAGTTTCTGATTTAGAGGTCGGAATCAAAAATTTAAGTTTTTACATTACTGAACTACTACAGTGGGTGAGACTAATGGTCAACACACGAGCTTTCCGAAAAAATGTTGTTCATTGGTCCCATAGGTCTGAAAAATCTAATTTGCGAAAAAGTGTTGCCTATTGGTCTCGCTGTTGCCCATTGGTCTCACACACTGTAATTATAAAGCGGTTTTTGTCCAGAGGCGTGATAGTTTTCCATCTGGAACTTATCTATAAGTATTGTAAAAAATCGTTGAATTTGTTTGCAAACCTTCACCTGACCCATTATTCGGAAAAACTGGTTTGTTACACAAATCGGCGTAATTCGAAAACTTTCCCAAAAAAAACGTTCATCANTTTTAAAGTATTTTTTTCGTAAATATCCCAAAAACGCAGAAAAGTTTTTTCTGGTTTCAACTTCCAGTATTTCGAATGCCTCATTTTGAAATTCTTCAAACGCGTTTGCGATGAGCAATTTGATGTGAATATTATTATGGTCCAAATAAACGGATCTGCAGAGCAACTGATAGCAATTAGCTATAAAGGATGAATCTTTCAAGTTTAACGATATTTGCATTGAATAAATTATTAAAAGCTGTGCAAAGTGTAAATTTTAAAGATTGAAAATTTCAGATTATTGACGTAACAGTTTTTTTAGCAATCAGGTTTGAACTATTTCAATTTCTAGAAAATTAATTTCGATAAATATTTCCGATTTTGGTCGGAGTGACCAAAATTTTGAACTTTTTTCAAACCCAAAGGAAAAACTTGGAATTTGTTTTTATTTTGGTCACTCCGAGGACACTCCTATTTTTGTTAAAGAATATTTAACTCGTAGACTCGATTTCCGGCAAGTAGTGACCATTCACCATTAAATCGCATTTTACGACGCTTAAACATTAATGACAAGATCAGTTATAAAGTTATCAATTAACTTGAAGACAAAATGACGTTTGTGGAATCCACCCAAATTCCAGCAACGGCTAGCACATAGCAAATATAAACTCCTCTAGAAGCGTTTTTTTCAAATTTCGGCCTCAAACTTAAAATATAAATTTTCGAAAGTCACCTCAAAAATTTCAAAAAAAAGTGCTTTGATTTTTTGTAAGTAGGCTTCAAAGAAGGCCACTTAAACACTGGTCAGATAGTTGGCTTACGTCAAGATGATATTTCGAAGTTTTAGTTGTTAAATTAAAGCAAACGTAATTTTTTTAGTTCATTTTGAAAAAAATACTAAAAAAAATGCGAAAATTTCAAATTTTTTCAATGATTTGTTTTCACCCCGGATTATTTTGGAGGGTTTGTAATTTCCATAATGCCTTATAAAACCAACGACCAGTACCCCGTTAAGTAAGCTCAAATTTAGGTAGAATAGGTGCCACGAAAACAATATTTTGTATGGGCGCTAACCTAAGTAGGACTACTTTTTCGATAATTCTAGAACTTTATTAAAAAGATTTCGTGAGAACATTCAGTTAAGGGGGTTGTCCATGCTGGAAAGGCTTTTTCGAAGGCTCATNAAATCTCAGGAATAGTAGTTCGTAATCTCTGGAACACATTTTACTTCTGACTTTTTTCATAGCATGTTCGACCAACCGGTAAATTGAGTAAACCGCGAGCAAATTTTTTTTTGAAAGCACTATTTCTTTTTCGCCTTATTTCAAAACAATGTCATTTTCGGAATGTAACAAGCCCAAGGGGTGGTGAGCAAGACGTTGCAAGCATTTTTTGAATTTCGCTGTAAATCGACAAAAAGAAACGGTGCTAGAGATCAAAAAATAATTTTGATGAAAAAGTTTATTTTTTTTCTAGAATCCGCTGTGTTCAAAATCAGACCATAGTTGCTAATATCGTTACCAGCAAACCGTACCCAAGGAATCTTTTGGTGGCATTTAAATTGTCTAATTCTCACTTTCATATTAAAATTTTCGATTTCGCGCATTTCTTGTCGATTTACAGCGAAATTAAAAAAATTCTTGCAACATCTTGCTCACAACCCCCTGGGCTTGTTACATTCCGAAAATGACGTTGTTTTGAAATAAGGCGAAAAAGTAATAGGGCTTTCAAAAAAAAATTGCTCGCGGTTAACTCAATTTACCGGTTGGTCGAACATGCTATGAAAAAAGTCAGAAGTAAAATGTGTTCCAGAGATTACGAACTACTTTTCCTGAAATTTTTATAAGATTGTTACTAAACTGCTTCGAAACTTTTGAGATTAGTCATTCGGTAGATCGATCCTTAATTTACAAAAATAATTAATCAAAATAATTTTTGGCCGACCCTGGTGACCAAAATGCAGCAAATTCTAGAACACTTAATCAAAATTTCAAAATCTATCTCCTCCTAGAGCTCGCATACGATTTCACTCAAACTTGGCATGAACCACGGAAAGACTTATGATTGTAATTTGATGACGCGGATTTTTGAATTTCCAACTAGTTTTTTCTAGAACAGCGAAAAACCGCCTAATTTCAAGGTTTTGGCTATTTAAAATCTATCTACTCCTAGGTTACATTTCAGAATGCAGTATAAATTTGGGAAAAGATGGAAAAATATGTTTGTGTTATTTTGATGGTGCAGAATTTTAAAATGTTTTGTTGAATTCTAGAAAATCGCATTTTAGTAAACCGGAAGTGAAATCTTGGAAAATGAAAGTCGTCGGATTTATTCGAAAGTACCATCAAATTAAAGCTTGAGTTTCACTGATCAAACAATCTGCTTNAAGAGAAGATATTATACGATTACGGGGGTAACCCTGGTCAATTTTCTGTAAGAGCTGGCCTGGGTTGAGCGAGACATTTGCTTGTGGTATATAACTATCGGCTACTTGGTGAGCGTAATTCTGTATCTTATCACCGATAGATAACGGTCTTAAGATAGCTTAAATGATGCACAAATATTCAGAAAAAAATAATTTGGCATGAATCGGACCATTGTTTTCAAATTTTTTGAACAAAAACCTGATAATTAAACAATTGGTCAGTAATGTCAAGAAAAAATCAAATAATGTCGATTCGGGCCATTTTTTTAAATTTTTAATTATTCACATAATATTTGTTTCAGTTTGAGATAATCCTAAGAACTAAATCGGAATTAGTCCGTTGCAAAGCCGAATTTATAAAAGTTTTTGCTAAAAAAGTGGCAAAAAATGACCGGCCCCGTAATTGATATATCAAAATTTAATTTTTATCATTAGCAAGATGTTTCTGTGTAATTAAACGCTAAGAAGGTTTTGTGAATAAAAAACAAAATAAATTACGAAATTTCTTCACAATAAATCGAAATAATTTACGACCAAAATAATTCCCATCATATTTATAAAAATAGACTCAGCAAGCGAACATGATTTCTTCGTTAAAAAAGTTTTTACCTTGTTCATACGCAGACACTTCGATTGTGTAAATACAAAAACGTTAATATTTGTTTGCCAACATGAGAATATATCACAATGAATATCATCATATAGCAAGCATTTTTGAAATTAAATCACAATTGTTTTGGTATAATTGGAATTAATATATATATAATTGACCTTCAAACATGTTGGGAGCGATGTTTATAGAAAATGTATAGCTTGATACAATGGTTCCCACTTAAACCCTCACTGCTTTTCGATTATAAATTATGGTTCATTTGATTCGAATAAAGATATATTTTTAAAACTTGGATCACTTAGTTTGGAAATTTCTGGAAATTATCCATTTTGATTGGTTAAAAATTGAAACCATTAGAATATAGCCGATGACATATACGGTTCTGTTAAAAAAACATCAAAATCCTTAAAAAACATGTTTATAATTTAAATAATGCCCAACTAGATACTTTTGTTTTCTGAAAAAATCCGTTAATGCTTAAAAATGTTTACTGTTGGAATGCAACATTTAAAAAAAATAAGAATCCAGAAAATACGTGTAATGTTTTTTTGAAATGTCCGTTAAAATGCCAAACAAATACTGGTCAATTTTTTCTCAAAAATCTCGTTAAAATGTAACAAAAATAAACGTTTTAGTTTGCCATCCTGAATATCGATATATTTGAAGGTTATTTAAGATAACTTACTCTAAGGTATCTTTCCTCTGTTCGGCACACTCCGCATCATAAACTGTCATGTCAGAAAAGATTGTGGCCGATCAAAATCACACGATTGTCAACTTATTTCAAGAATCGTCTGATTTGATTGGTCACGATCTTTTCTGATGTCACACTTATGACGCATGGGTGGAAAAAGCAGGAGAAAAGATATCTTCGATATGGCTTTACGTCAACACAAAGCCGTTAATTTAACAAGCGTTGGAGACCCTTTATTTCGACGTATGCCAAGCCAATCTTGTTAATTCAACTAGGAATTTGACCATAAGTTGACCCACGTAATTTAATGTATTGGTGATTTTGAATACGAAAGACCTTTTTGAAATCGATAGTCTCAGAATTTCTTTCATTTTTGTGCTCAGTGTGTTCATCGAGGCGAAAACCAATTTTTGAGAAGAAAAAATATCTTTAAAAGTTCACCACAAGGTGGCTGGAGGCTTTAAAGTTAAAAAAATCGAAAAATGTGCTGTATAAAAACATCTCCGCGTTATTATAATTTGACACAGTTATTAGTGTTTTCAGAATCCGTGTAGGTTTCCCTAGGCTTTCTACTCAATTTTTGAAATTCGACCCCAGGGTCTCAGCGTAGTGTAAGTTCAAATTTTGAGGATCAAAATTTTGGACGTTGAAAAGGTCCCAATTGACCAAAAATTTCACCACATGCCAAATTGTCACCAGAGATCACGAAAATGACCCTCAAAATTGAAAAAACATATCCACAAGTGACGCAAGAGAGCAAAATCGATAAATCGCTAAAACTAATAAAAAAAACCTAAAAAATCGAAAAATTGTGCGAAGAAAAAATCTCCGTGTTATTATAATTTGACAAGTTGTTAGTGTTTTCAGAAATCCGTGTAGGTTTCCAAGGGACTTTTTTTCTCAACATTTTTGAAATTCGACCCAGGGTCCCACAGTAGGTGTGAGTCAAATTTCGAAACGGTATCAAATTTTGGACGTCGAAAATGTCTCAAATTGACCAAAATTTCACCCTCATGGCAAATCGTCACCAGAGATAACGAAAATGACCCTAAAATAAATAAAACTGTCCCACAAGTACGCAAGAGAGAAAATCGATAAATCAAAAAATCACTTAAAAAATGATATCAAACAAGCGCCTACGCGTGATATAATTCGACAAGTTGTTAGTCTTTTCAGCATCCTTGTTATTATTCCTAGGAGATTTTCGAATTCATTTGAAATTCAAACCACCTTAATCTTAATTCAGTACAAAAAAAGCAGGAAGGGGTCTTTGGTTTGTTGATTTCTAAAAACAGAAAAAGATACCCTCAAATTTGAACTTACACCTAGTAACTTACAATTTGTAAGACCCTGGGGTCGAATTTAAGAATTTTTGAGGAAAGCAAGTCTAGGCAAACTCAGAAGGATTCTGAAAACACTTACAGCTTGTTGCATTATAATCACGCGTAGGCGCTAGTTTTGATATCTTTTTCAAGTGATTTTTGATGATTATTATCGATTTTTGCTCTCTTTGCGTCACTTGTGGACATTTTTTTTTCAATTTTTAGGTCATTTTCGTGATCTCTGGTGACGATTTGGCATGTGGTGAATTTTTGGTCAAATTGAGACACTTCCGACGTCCAAAATTTGTTACCCTTCGAAATTTGAACTTACACTCCTGTGAGACCCGGGGGTCGCAATTTCAAATATTTGAGAAAAAGTCCCTAGGGAAACCTACACGGATTCTGAAAACACTATAACTTGTCAAATTATAATCAACGCGGAGATTTTTTATACAGCACAATTTTTCGATTTTTGAACTTTCAAGCCTCCAGCCCACCTGTGGTGAACTTTTAAAGAAATTTTTCTTACATCAAAATTGTTTTCGCCTCAGAATGAACACACTCGAGCACAAAATGAAAAGAAATTTGAGTATCGACTTTCAAAAGGTCTATCGTATTCAAAATCCACCATTGCTCTTCGATCAAAATACAAAAATATTAATATCAGATGCCGTCAAATATGTTTCTCGCATGTTCATAATTATCGAAAGTTCTGACATGATAAACATGCAAAGTATTCTTAAAGTTTCATCCGAAATTGTATTGTAATTTTGGACCCCTGATCGTGTTTTGGTCGAGGTTCTGAGGTTTTCAAAACGGTCACTTTTGCACTTTGATGAAAAATTGAGCAAAAAATCAGCATTAATTCTTACTCTGACTACCTTTTAACTAAATTATCAATTCTAGATCTTGTTTTTTATTGACCAATCAGAGCGTATCTCCCAGACTCCCGCGTATAGGTGAAAGTACGCTACACGCCGTATAGGGTGAAAGTTATGAGTCGCATAAAAAACTTTCACTATACGCCGCAGCCCTGCTGTACATTATAAAGTAATGTTCACTGTGGCGAAGAAAGCACTAAGAGAAGTTCATTATTCTACGTGTGTAAAAGTTTTCAAAGTTTTTTAGAAATTTGTTAATCGCCACGTAAGTTTATCTTTTTTTTCAAGAACTAAAAATAATAAATTCGCAACACGTCTATTCTCTCAGTCCTAGTTGAGCGCTCGAAAGAGGGTCACAAAAGTGGATTTAGGGCGCAAAAGCGGCTTTAAATACTTTTGAGCTTTCAAAGATTAATAGTTCACGATAATCTTCATGGTATGCAAAATAATGAGAGCAAAAATATGAAATGCTCCTTATTTTTACCAATAGATTTAGGGGTTAATATTTAAACCACGTTAATTTTCAGGAACTTTCTGAAATCCATGACCCGAGTCGTCCAAAAACCCTTCATCTGCTCTGATAACAATAAAATCAATTCCAATGGTTAGTTAATTTTCAATTGATCGAATCAAAATGCCCTACTCTCATTTACCAAATTGGTTTAAGATAATCTCGTGGAAACAAAAAGATTTCGAATTAAGATAGGAAGTTCTGGTTGCAATCGAATGAAATCACCACAATTTATATTCAGATTAATTTGTTTCTACTGTAAATTATGAAACATAATTAAAACCATAATAATTATTTGAATCACAACAGAAAAATCGCAAAAATTCTGAAAAAATCAAAATTCTAGAAAATTTTAAAGGAAATATGAAATTTTCGTTTTCGCCGTTAATTTTCTTATGATCGTCCTCTTAATCGGAAAAAGTTAATTGATAAAAAGAGCGCCCGAAAGTCGGATTGGCACAGATATGGTCAGGCCTGAGTCACCCGTTAATAATAATATTCAGGAATTTGTTGGAGACAATTGTGATTTTCAAGAATTCAATTATTCAATCAGATTCTGTTACCATAACAATAAGTATCATTTCAATGTCGAAGATTATTGAAGTTTATCAATGGATGCTCTGCAAAAACGAAAAAGTATATATCGGTGTATCAAAAACGAGCAAAAAGTATAGGCAACTTGTTTTTAACAATAAATTTCTGTTGTCCTTTTGTATACTTTTTAAATAAATTCAAAAATTTAATGTGATATCTCCTGACTGCTGAGTGGTGTTAATCAACCTTGGTTATCCAGTTTATTTTCTCTGGAAACATCAAATAGGCTATTTTTGGGGGTACTCGGAGTGACCAAATTTGTTCGCCGTGCTTGACCCATTTCACATTTGTCATTTTTTCCAAGCCATTTTGATAGGGGAGATTTATTTTGGTCACTCCGAGTGCCGCATGTATCATGTCCAATCTTTTTTAAACTCTTATCGCCCCAATTATTTTGCGAAAAACAAAAATAATTTAAAGTTGAACAATTTATTTTAAAAAAATAACAGTGAATTAAATTCAGGGTTAACTCCCAGAGTAACTTCATGATCAGCGAGTGAAAAATGACCAAATATCTTCACCCTGAGCACCCTTAACTCCCGTAGTGTCTTTTGCACCATCCGTGGTGCAATGGCCTTAATCGCAATTTAGGACCCTAATCATGTAAAAATAAAAGTTTTCAAGTGATAGATCGAGATATTTGGATAATTGAACGTTGTGCGTTTTTTCGAAAATTTTTACTGTATTACAGTACTTATCTTTGCAAAAAAATTAAAATCATCAAAAAAAGCCTTTGAGGCAGGATCAGAAGAAAAATTCTAAGACTTTTCCCATTACACTATGCCCCAAAATGATCAAGTGCCGTATATTTAAGGATAAGGTTGATAAAAATAGTACTGTTTTTTTTCAAAAATTGCTTAAATCAATTTTTGAAAAAAAATGAAGTGGTTCTTGAAGTTTTTAAGACTTTTTCCCGTCACAATAAGTCCAAAACGATCACGTGACCCTCAAATTAGGAAATAAGGTTTTGGTTCAAGTAAACAAATAGTGATCAAATTACGCCGAAAATTTTTTTTGGGCCAATTACACCTAATTCAAGAGTTTGAACATAATATATTCTCCAAAAACGTCAGTGATTCTATTTTTCGAGAATAAGGATTAATTTATGACATATTTCAACCTTATTATTGAATTATTCGCCACGTGATTTTATTCGGACTATGGTGTGATGTAAAAAAAGTCTTAAAAACGTTTGAAGTTGACACCTGGAATTTTTTTGACGTAATTTGAGTATTTTTTGTTAACTTAAACCAAAATTTTATTTCTTAATTTGAAGGTCACGTGATCATTTTGGCTATGGACCATAGCCTATGGTCTAATGGTAAAAAACGCACAAACCGTCATTTTTGTTCTAAAGTTTATTGATAACTTTAATAACTGATCTTGTCATTAATGATTTTTTTTGATTTCTGTTAACTTCATTTTTCCAAATAATTTTCATTGACATAATTTGCTGTAAAGCAAATAAAATTTTGCTTTGAGATCTAATATTTTTTTCTTTCCTTGGAATTTTCCTACCGGATATAAAAGTTGAATATTCCGCTTTTTTCTTAAAAATAAAGGTTTTCAAGTGAATCAGTATTGTACTATAGCTTAAAGATAAAAAGGCATCACAGCCGCAATACAATCAGGCGCATTAATCTTGTAAGCCTGATGAATGTGCCGGATAGTATTGCGACTGCGATGCCTTTTTCATTTTTACTTAATAAATACAGAACCATTTGAAATAAGGAATTTCAGAAGATCAAAAATCGGTTTTCAATAAGCTTATACTATTTAAGGGGTGGCATCGATCCGGCAAATTGGTAATTTTTCAGAGCGATAAATAAAAAAAAATGTCCATTCTTGCAAACGTTTATATTTTCTAGTAGTATATTTGTAGATCATTATACAGTACTTTAATGGAGGTTAAATCATTTTCACTTAAACATCATTAAGTACGGTTTTTTTGAGAACTAATGATCTTTAAAACTTAAATCAAGCTTAATCTCCATAAGTATTTTTGGACTTAAATAGTTTTTTTTTCACTATTTAATGGAAAAAAAGTATTTTTTTTGTAATTAATAGAAAATTATTCATGAGAAAAAGTATTTTTTTTTCAAAATTATATAGAAATAATTTTTTTTGTACGTTATCAAAATTTTCTATTTTTATTCATAAAATTGAATGCCTTTTCAGCTTTTCAAGACATGGCACTGGGCCTTTTGGCTTGATTAGCACTCCTCTTTACATTATCAGCGTTCATAAATGTTCGATTGATTATTGTTACACTTTCAGGCCGTTACATATAATGCGCAAAAGCAAATAATGCTTAATGACTTTTTTATTTTGTGTACTTAATGATAATTAAGTCCGCCTCTGGGCGACTAATTAACATTAAGTACACAAAAATAATAAATCATTAAGCATTATTCTAACTTTTGCAATCATTATCTTGTTCCAGTACTGTTTAACTGCATTAACCAATCGAACCAATAATTTTCGTTGATATCTACTCGAATTCGAATTAAGGGACTATGGGGTCGATAATTCGCCGCAAGACATCCCAATTTGTCTCTGTGTTCTAAACGCGTGCGTTGAGGTTAGCAATCGCTTTGAAATACCTTTCTGATATGGAAATGTGTGACCCGATGTTGTTTTAATAAATATTAAGAGTTTTCGGAAAGTAGGTTAGTGTAATCAAAATAAGCTTTGTGAATGAAATATAAATGATTCCATTCTTGATATTGCGACCAAATTATCCAATTTCACAAACCTCGGGAAGACTTTATTAAGAAACACTGTTTAGAAGTTTCTGAATTAGAAGGGTCGGAATCAACACAATTTAGTTTTTACATTACTGAACTACTAAGTGGGGAGACAATGGTCAAACACGAGCATTTCAAAAATGTTTGCCTCATTTGGTCCCATAGGTCGAAAAAATCTATATTTGCGAAAAAGTGTTGCCTATTGCTCTGGCTGATTGCCTTCGGTTTCAACACCTTGTTTATAACGTTGTCCAGAGGCGTGATGTTTTCCAGATAAGTATTGTAAAAATCGTTGAATTTGTTTGCAAACTTCACTGATCCATTATGGAAAAAACTGGTTTGTTACACAAATCGGCGTAATTCGAAACTTTCGCCAAAAAAAACGTTCATCACTTTTAAAAAGTATTTGTTTTTCGTATAATATGCCTAAAAACGCAGAAAAGTTTTTTTCATGGTTTCAACTTCAGTATTTCGAATGCCTCATTGAAATTCTTCAAACGCGTTTGCGATGGCGCAATTTGATGTGAATATTATTATGGTAAATAAACGATCCGCAGAGCAAGCTGATAGCAATTAGCTATAAAGGATGAATCTTCAAGTTTAATGATATTTGGATTGAATAAATTTTAAAGCTGTGCAACGTGTAAATTTTAAAGATTGAAAATTTTCAGATTATTGACGTAACAGTTTTTTTCAAGCAATCAGGTTTGAACTATTTCAATTCTAGAAATAATTTCGATAATATTTCCGATTTTTGGTCCGGAGTGACAAAATTTTGAACTTTTTTACTATTCAAAAACATAATACGTTTTTAAGATTTATTGTCATCCGACGCGCCTCGGAAGTGACCAAAATTTTGAACTTTTTTTCAAAGCCGCAAAGGAAAACTTGGATTTGTTTTTATTTTGGTCACTCCGAGGGACCGATACAATTTGTCCCGAAATCCTATTTTTTAAAGAATATTTAACTCGGTAGACTCGATTTCCGGCAAGTAGTGACCATTCACCAATTAATCCATTTTACAATACGCTTAAACATTTATCGAAAGATCAGTTATAAAGTTTATCAATTAACTGAGACACAATGACGTTTGTTGGAACGCACCCAAATTCCAGCAACGGCTAGCACATAGCAAGATATAACTCTCTAGACGCGTTTTTTTTTCAAATTTCGGCTCAAACTTAAAATATAATTTGCAAGTCACCTCAAAATTTCAAAAAAAAGTGCTTTGATTTTTTGTAAGTTAGGCTTCAACAGAAGGCCACTAAACACTGGGTTGCAGCATAGTTTGGCTTACGTCAAGAATGATATTTCGGAAGTTTATTAGTTGTAAATTAAAGCAAACGTAATTTTTTAAGTTCATTTTGAAAAAAATACTTAAAAAAATGCTGAAAATTTTCAAATTTTTTTTTCAATGGATTTTGTTTTCACCTGGCCCGGATTATTTTGAGAGGGTTTGTAATTTTCCATAATGCCTTATAAAACCAACGACCAGTACCGCCTTAAGTAAGCTCAATTTAGGTAAAGTGGCCAGGCGAGAACAATATTTTGTATGGGCGCTAACCTAAGTAGGCCTACTTTTTCGATAATTCTAGAATTTTATTAAAAAGATTTTCGTGAGAACATCAGCTTAAGGGGGTTGTCATGCGGAAGGCTTTTTTTCCGAAGGCTCATAACTTTTTATTCCTTTATAACAATCTATAAAAAATCTCAGGATAGTAGTTCGTAACTCTGAAACACATTTTACTCTGACTTTTTCCATAGCATGTTCGAACCAACGGTAATTGAGTTAACGCCGAGCAAATTTTTTTTTGAAAGCCCTATTTCTTTTTCGGCTTATTTCAAAACAATGTCATTTCCGGATGTAACAAGCCCAAGGGGTGGTGAGCAAGACGTTGCAAGCATTTGAATTTCGCTGTAAATCGACACAAAAGAACGGTGCTAGAGATCAAAAAATAATTTTTGATTGAAAAGTTATTTTTTTTCTAGAACCGCTGTGGTTCAAAATCAGATCATAGTTGCTAATATCGTTACCGATAACGCTACCCAAGGAATCTTTTTGGTGGCAATTTAAATTGTCTAATTCTCACTTTTCATATTAAAAATTTTCGATTTTCGCTGCATTTTTTTGTCGATTTACCAGCCGAATTAACAAAATTCTTGCAACATTCTTGCTCACAGAACCCTCTGGGCATTGTTACATTCCGAAATGACGTTGTTTTGAAATAAGGGCAAAAGAATAGTGGGCTTTTTCAAACAAAATATGCTCGCGGTTTAACTCAATTTACTGGTTGGTCGAACATGCTATGAAAAAAGTCAGAAGTAACAATGTGTTCCAGAGATTACGAACTACTATTCTGGATTTTTCATATAGATTGTTACTAAAACTGCTTCGAAATTTTGAGATTAGATCCATTCGGTATGATCGATGCCTCAATTTACAAAAAGAATTAATCAAATAATTTTTGCCGACCCGTGGTGACACAAATAGCAGGCAATTCTAGAACCTTAATCAAAATTTCAGAAATCTATCTCCTCTAGAGCCGCACGATTCACTCAAACTTGGCATGAACCACGGAAAGACTTATGATTGTAATTTGATGACGCGGATTTTTGAATTTCCAACTAGTTTTTTCTAGAACAGCGAAAAACCGCCTAATTTCAAGGTTTTGGCTATTTAAAATCTATCTACTCCTAGGTTACATTTCAGAATGCAGTATAAATTTGGGAAAAGATGGAAAAATATGTTTGTGTTATTTTGATGGTGCAGAATTTTAAAATGTTTTGTTGAATTCTAGAAAATCGCATTTTAGTAAACCGGAAGTGAAATCTTGGAAAATGAAAGTCGTCGGATTTATTCGAAAGTACCATCAAATTAAAGCTTGAGTTTCACTGATCAAACAATCTGCTTACAGCTTTTTGATATTTTGAGTTTTTTTGGTCGAAAAGTGGGTTTTAATGTTTTCCAAGCAACAATTGGCCACAGTTGTACTGTATTGCCATATTTACTTGAAAATAATAAAAAAAGTGTGATAATCTGCTTTTATAGGGAAAAATAAACATTATTTATCAAAAATCATGATTTTTCCATCTAAATTTTTAACTTATTTATAAATTACTTTTGATTTATGAGATATAAATCAAAGCGGACAAAACTGTGACGAAGGCCAGATACTTGTGCATCGTTTTCGACAAAAATGCAAATTGTGAAGACAACTGTGACCGTGTATTACCTGATATGGTATACCTTGCCTTTCTCACTATATTTTCTAGAACAACAAATTAAAATTATAGATATATGATATATATAGATATATAATGTCGGATGCAAAAATATTACCTTCAACTTCCTTATGCAGAAAAAATTAAAATTCCAACTGCCTCAAGCTTTCTGTAAATAATGTTCAAAGAAGAGCCACAATTGTGGCTCTGGTGCCTTGGCGGAACTTTTTTATATGCTCACAAGGGTTAAGACTATTTCCTTAGACTTTGGCTATACTTCGAACGTTTAATTTAGTTTGAATGGTAAAACATGATAAAATCAGGTAATTGCATTCAGATAGTAAACCATTAAAAAATTAGTTAGAATTCAACTTTATGTTTTGCAATTATTATATTTAGATTTTTATGCGAATTTAAGAAAATAATAATAACTGGTAAATTCACGTTCTCAGTACAAAAACAAAAATTTTATTAAAAAATAGAAAAAATGAAGTTTCTTAAAATAACAGAATGAAATGATACAATTAATGAAATAAACAACAAAAATTTGAACCAAAACACGATCGATTTAGATATCTGCGTAACAAGCTAAAGTGATGCACCCTTCTCATAGTGTGAGACGTTCGAGTCTACGTACATTTACCAAAAATTTCGGCGATATTGGGCAACACCTTTGTACTGGGGGCCTATATGATATAGGCTATATCCCTTTAGGAAGAACGTTGTTATTTTTAGTTCGATCTAGTACATTCGTACTACTTAACGTACATAATGTACTAGACCAAACTAGAAAATAACAACCTTCTTCCTAAAGGGATATCGCAGGATTTTTTTGCCAAAAAGTTTCGGCGATATTTGCCCCCCCTGTAAATGGCTCTGGATATTTTGATAAATATTTGCATACGATAGTAATCGGGGAAGTTGTTTTGAGCGGTGAACTTTCTCTCATTTTTGTACAGGGGGGTGCGGCGTATAGTTGGAAAGTTTTTCGCCCCAAAAACCCCAACTATACGCGTAATTTTCAACTGTGCTCTGATTGGTCAATTTTAACAGTATCTAGAGTTTATACATGTAATGAGTAAAGGGTGGTCAGAGTTAAAATTTTTGGTGATTTTAAAGTTAATTTTTCGTTACAAATCTTCTAGGCTATATAAGTATAGTTTTATCGAAAAAATGATAAAAGTTAATTTTAAATAAACATGAAATTCGAAAATAATTTTATCCGAAAATCGTTAAAATGTCAAGGAAACAATGGAAATTATGATAAAAATCTTTGCTCACAGTAAATCACTCTCAGAAAACCAAAAAAACTAGATATTTTCATCTAAATAACTATTGACCCATTTTCAAGCTAGCCGACATTGTCTGCGAGACTTGGAAAACATGTTTTAAACTTCTTGAAATACCGACACTTTATTGGTCAATCTGAATATGTTTTTAAAAAACGTATTTTTTATTGTCGCGCCGAACGGAGAATCTTGGGCTGAAAAATCTGGTTAAAACGCCTATCTTTGGGCCTATGCAACGTTTGAAAAAAACCTTATCTTTTGTGCCTACAACTATACGCCGCACGCTAGGAACGAAATAATTTATTTTTCAACAATGCGTAGGTTTTTGCGGAATGCTTTACGTAGGTTTTTGCGTGGGTTCATATTCGCTAATTATACGCGAACAAACTATACGCCGCACCCCCCTGTCTTAAAAACTTTAACCTACGCCTGCTCAAAACAGCCTCCACGATGAGTATTGTATGATCTCAAACTCAATTTAAAACCGACTTTTCCTTTATCCGTATTGACCTTATTTATGTAATGTATCCAAGAAAGTCGTCATAATTTGGATTCAATTGTTACATAGCTATTCATAGAATAAAAAAATAAAAAACGTTGTGATTTACAAAATAAAAACCATTGTATCGAAAATAACCTTTTTTCACCGAAACTCCAAAATATATATTGATTAAATCATCATAATGTATAAATACAGTTGTTACTCTCAAATTGTTACTTTTAAATAGTAAGCCAATTAAGGGAAGTTTGTTGAATTTAAGGGGACGGTGGTTCCTAATTTGACGTATTCAAGGTGATCATGCACAAAATAGGAAATTATCTCAGTTGTTTTGAACATACAAGATTGTAGATCGCACCCTGATCTCAAAAATCAGACTGACGAATTTTTTTTGGCCTTACACTCCTT
>SCLH01000424.1:322485-346459 GCA_004367855.1 Oikopleura vanhoeffeni | reverse complement strand
TTTTTGATTGCCCTATTTTGTAGAGAATTTGTCACTAAGTTTTCTAACTCGCAGAATTTTTTCTGAATTTTTAATTTTTCTCAAATAAAGTAGGTTTTAGAAAATCTATAGTTCAGAATTTCAACAAAAACTAGAAATTCACAAGTCGTTCCTGAGATTTTGGAGACAAAAATCGGAACAAAGGCTACGCTTTGACTTTACTCCAGGCTTTACGGTGAGTTTGATGCACAAATTAAAAAAATTCTACATATTTTCAAGGAGGAGTAGGCTTTTGCGTGAGGCTCTCAAATAAGCTGTTTCGACCACTAGAGGTACAATTTGCAAAAAACGGCTACGCTCGAAGATGCGCATTTATATTTGGAAATCGAATTGCAAATAAAAGCAAAAATGATATGAAATGAATGAGGAGTAGGGTTTTTAGAACTTTCAGGGACGCCTACTAAAAATCATTTTCTGAGCATAGGTTGAAGTATCAGATGCTCTGAATAGTACTGGCAACTTCCTTAAGAGTTGTACTACGGATTTGGAAAAAATTATTATTTCTGAAGCCTGGTTTCTCAGAAACTTCGCTCGAAAATGTGTAAAAAAGAGCCTAATTATCGACGCCCACTCCCTTAAATAATGAAGATGTTTTTGGGGAAAAGACGAATTTTGATGATGGTTTTATTAATTTTGTATATCTGAACAATAATAATACAGAATATGATATATTTAACTTTCTCATCCCATAGAATATTTCTTCAATTTCTAGAGTCAAAAGTGGTACAAGTTAAAAAGGTAAAATGACAAACACCGCCCATTCCCATCAATTATTTGACGATCATTATATGCATGTTTTTCGGGATGGACCTGTCAGAAAGTTTGTAAAAAAATTAACAAAGTCCCAATGATTCAATAGCGCCATCACAGCATGACGTTCGGTAAATATTGTAAGTTTGTGAGCCACAGCATGAGATACAACCACCTTTATTATGATATGGGAATCGTGTTGGAAATTCACCACAGCATTTTGTAGCTATTGCTTCGAGATTTTCGTATTCTGAGCACTTTCCAGGACCTGAGGACTCTTTTGGAGGACTTGCGACACATTCGGCTGCGTGGTCAAATCCTTCACCAAGGAATAATTCTGGTGTGAAGGAAGAATAGCTATCGGATAAATCTCGGGCTAACATTTCGTCACAAGAGCAAATTGATGCAGCACATGGTCTTAAATACATTGAGTAAAAAAATGTTGTCTAAAATGTTGTTGAGCGATCATTCTATGATTTATGCCAAAAAAAAGTTATTTTCTCAAAAATCGATATTTTTGTAATTTGAAATGCCAATATCTTCAAAAATTGTTGGCCAAAAATAATAAAGTTTGTTCTGTTCGAATCAGAAGATTATGGAAAACACGCTTGGATTCATTTTTAAGATTTTAAAAAAATCGTTTTTTATCAAAGGGAAGCTTAAATTTCACTTAAAACTTAAAAAAATTGAGTCTGTGAAAAATATTTCACAAAATTTATTTTTTCATTTAATCAAAAGTATATCCCTTTATCACACTTTTGTTAATATCCCGGCCCTGATCAGCAAACGTAGTGTGTTTTTAAGCAGTAGGGCCGGGATATTTACAAAAGTGTGATAAAGGGATATTACTCAAAAGTTTAATTTTCTGTAACACCCTAATTTCAAATCAAGAAAGATCAAAATGAATCAGATTTTCAGGTTTGTGCAGATAAATATTTCTAACCAGTTTGAAACTTCTTATTTCTATTATCTAAGATAGTTTATCTGAAGAAAATTTTCCAAAAATAAATTTTATTCTTATTTTTGAAAATTTTGCAAAATTGTATTTTTGTACAAAATATCTAAGTTTTATCCAGTTTGACGAGCCATTTAACTTAAATTTGACTTTTTGCAATTTATATGAAATATCAGAATAGTTTTGACAGTTACATAAAATTTTTAAACGATTTTGATAGCCGGATTATTGGCGGATTTTACGAAATTTGATTCAATTCTTAAAATATTTTTCGCTTACGTATTTGCAGCACAGGTGATTAATTTCGAAACATTATCAAAACCGACTTCATAAGGAGTGTCATCAATTTGACATTCTCCGCCGCCGTCCATTTCGGCACATTCTCGACATTGTCTCCAGTTTTTGAAAGACTGGTCAATAGCGTCCATTGGCTTTCCATGGCCTGCAATATCTGGACTTTTTAACTGTCCCCAACAACCGTAGTTAAATTCTAAACGAAAATTTATAAAACTTGAAATTTTATTTTACATTTTTTATTTATTTATTATCAACTAGTTTCGAAATTTCTTTTTTATTTTCAAGATTTATTTAATATGTTAATTTTTATATTTTCTTGAATTACTGACCATTAGTGAAAGCATAGTCGGTAATTTGTTGACCGGATGTTTGAACGTAAAAAGCAAGGATTTGTGCGATTCCACCAGTTCGAGCTCTAAATACTTGTTTTAATTTCAAGAAAAAGAGTTCTTGCTGAAAATTTTAAACGATTATCATTTTTTTTGAAGTAAATACTATATTGAAAATTGAAGGGATATAATTGTTTTATTATTTGGATTCTGATTGGTTAAAATTTCAGCCAATCAGAATCTAGCTTTAGAAAATAGTAAAGTAAATTCTGGCTGTCTAGTTGCCTTGGTAAAAAGCAGCGTACAATACGCAGCGTATTCGAGAAAAATCACGCTGTATATTTTATATATAAATAAAGTTCATTTTGGTCATCAGCGTAAAATTTCACGTGAAATGTTCAATCTGAAATTGTTCGATCGTTAAAATTTGATTAACTGCGGACAGCCTAGTAAAAACCCTTTGATTGGCGTTTTCTAGAATCTATTTTTGCGTTGAAAAACGAAAGTGTGTTTTTAATTTTTATATGAAATTTTTGCTAAACAACATTTCGAAATATACCTTTCTCCATTTGATGTTTCACCAAACATTTCTTTGAATAAAGCTTGTCCAGTAGATTTTGCTAATGCAGCTGGTAGAATAAAAGCGCCGATTTTCATCTTGATTTGATATTCAAATCGTTCTTACTTTTTGCTTGAGAAAGAAATATTCTCTCTTAATTTTTATTCTCAAAGTCCCTGGTTTTTATAACCCCCTGCCGAGCTCCTTAGCGCTCTGATAACGCTTTGACGTCACTCAGAGCAAAACACATTCAGAAAAAAATGACGCGGGGAGTTAAACAGATCTGTAAATATTTTGAACGCTGAAGATGGCATCTTCAAAATGCTTTTTAATTGTCGATATTGAGCGGAAATTTAAGATTATTAACTTTGACTTTAATTTTTGTGCATAAGTTTATTTATTATGTTTTTCAAGCTCCTAAAGTTACGTTCAATAAAGATTTTTTAAACTTTTAAGGAGATGGACCATCCCGGATACTTTTTGGATCAGCCAATTTGTAGAAACGGTCTTAAAATCACACTTCTATTTAGACAGTGCCGATTGGCACTGAGTGTTCATTGAGCGCGCTCAATCTTAAAGTTAAATACATACAAATTTGATGTTACAGGGGGGTGCGGCGTATAGTTGGAAATTTTTTCGCAAAAAACCCCAACTATACGCATAATTCCAACTATACGCGTTATTTCCAACTATACGCGGACGGATGGGAAAATGTGCTCTGATTGGTCAATTTAAACAGTTATTCGAGTAGTTATACGATGGGAGATTTGAGTTAAAGGTGGTCAGATAAGTATTGTTGTGATTTTAAAGGTAATTTTCGTTACTAATCTCTTAGGTATGTATAACTTTAATTTTAAGATCGGAAAAAAAAGAAATGAAAAGTAAATTTTTTAATTAAACATGAATTCTCCGAAAAAAAGGATTTTATCCGAAAAAATCGTTAAAATGTAGGAAACAATGGAAATAAATAAAAAAAACAATTATGCTACAGTAAATCAACTCATCTTCAGATGAAAACCAGAAGAAAAACTATATTTTTTCAATCCTGAATAACTCATTTCGCCCATTTTTCAACGCTGCCGACATGTCTTCTGCGAACTGAAAACATGTTTTTAAACTCTGAAAAAGACCCGAACAGCTTCATTGGTCACAATCCTAACACGGTTTTAAAAAATGTATTTTTTTAATTGTTCGCTCCGACCGCAGATTCTTTGTCTGAAAACTGGTTAGAAACGGCCTATCCTGTTGCCTAGGAAACATTTGAAAAAAACCCTTATCTTTTGCCTTCAACTATATAACGGCGCACGCCAGGAAAGAAATAACATTTTAATTTTTTCAAATGCTAGGTTTTGCGGAGGCTTACGTGAGTCGTTGCGTGAGTTCAACAACTATCGTACAACTATACGCTCCGCACGGTGCGGCCCCGCAACCCCCTGTATTTTAAATGCACAAAGTTTTGCACATACGATTGAACTTACAGAAATTTCAAATCATAAAATCGGTTTCATAATGTGTTTAAGCTATCTTGGTACGAGAAATATTTTTCCTCTCTGGTCAATTTTAAAGACTAGGATTTTTTTGGTTCTGGACAATTTTGTTTACAAAAAAAGGTGTGGTTTTTAAGTGGAGTAACGACGGACGCTATATATCTGTCGGAACTCCAGTAACAATGTAGAAAAAAGGTTGTAATTTTAAGCTGCAATTCTCATTTTTGATATCGGATTTCATCCAACAAATAAGTAAAAAAAAATAATTCGTCGATTATAAAAATTTCCAATAAATGTTCGTATTTTACGAAAGTTAATTGATTTTTCATCACTTTAGACCATCTTTATTAAGTAATAATCCGTTGAATTTTAATTTTGCCCTGCACATTTTGCCTGTGAATTCAATCTGGATGTAACAATAAAAAAAATTATTTTTCGAGAAAAAATTTTTTTTCAAAAATTTCTGACTTTTTCTAAATAATTATTTTTCAATTCCAAACTCACTGTATTTTGTAATTGATCCGTTTTGAAGTCTAATTTTTTTGCAAACAATATTTTTGATTGTGAATTGAATCTGCAAGATCAAAATAAAAAATTTATTTTTTCGAAAATTTTTTTATCAAATTCAACAAATGTTGATATAGTCCTATTATTGATTGGAATAAACAATCTAAAGAGATTTTCATTGTTTGCCAAAGAACGTAGGGATAATATAAATCTGAAAACAAAATTTTAAATAAAAAGTTTTTAAGGTTCCCAATCTGTTGAGCCGCGTCGCATTAAAGGTACCGAGTAAGATAATTATCAAAAAAAAACTCCACTTCAATTTGTTCGGCAAAAACCGATTTCCTAAAAGTGCTCTTTTTTAACTAAGTTGAGCAAAATTTGCGAAATTAATCCAAGAAACCAAAGTATCTTCAAAATCACCCATTTTGAGACGTTTTTTAGTAATTGCTTGAGTGACCCTTAGTAATTGCTATAAGCACCCTTGCCTATAATCATACTGAAGACAATCACTAAGACAACATTAGTGGGATTCGAACACGCACTATAAAGATAGTAATCGTTTTTGTGATGGAGTTCCGTTGGTAAAAGGATATGATCCAGTAAGAGAGACCTTTTTTAGTAAATCAAGCCAAAATTTTAACATTATTTACTAAAAAAGGCCCCTCTTCCCGGATTCAATATATATGGACACAACAGGCATCAATGAAAGCTTCTTTAATAATTTTCAGTGGAAAATTTGCGCATGATTACGAAAAAAACTTTTTCGCTGTATTTTCTTTCTTTGATTGTTAGAGGTGTTTATAATTTTACATAATTGGGCCAATTTACCATAATTATCATCATCTTAAAACCCGGGTAAAAATATGAAGGAGTTGACATTATCCGGTCAAACAAGTGCATCTTTCAAAAGCGCTGAATCAGCGACGCTTATTGTTTGATGAAAAATGGTAAAAATAATTCATATTTAATAAATTATTTTATTAATTATAAAATAAAATTATTATAAACGTTTCGCTTTTATTAGCATCATCAGTATAATTTGAACTAAACGTTCAGAAGGGAAAACGAGCTTTTTAAAACAGAAGAAACAGCTGGTTTTTGCATGGATTGATCAAATTTTAAACGGTTAGAATAGAGGTGATTGTTTGAAGTTACGAAAGTGCGCGAAAAACTAAAAGTGCGCTAATTAGTTAGCTAAAAAATTGTGTGTGTTGAATTGGTGGGAGAAACTAGGCTTTTTATTAATTCCCTTTAATTATTTTATTAATTCCCTTTAAATGCCACTAAGTTATAATTTGACGCCGTTCAAAGCAATTTTGTGTTAGATAAATTTATCACTGTAGCCTCATTTGATATTCACATTAACAATTTTTCTCTGACGTAGCTGAAAATATGTGAATTTCTCTAAAACATCTCTATGATGCAAAACAGTAAGTTTTTGATTTTAGGTATCAATATAAGTAAGATAAAATAAACAATTCTGAATCGATTGGAGTCAGTCAAGCCTTCTGAGTCATTAATAAGTCGGAAGAAACTGTTTGATAAGTATAAGGTGCAGCAAAATCTTGTTTGATATTTTGACATTTTTGCGTTCTAGATCTTAATATTCACGAAATAATAATATTCCCAAACAGTCTCAAATTCATACTTAACTCGTAGACTCGATTTACGGGAAGTAGTGACCATTCACCATGAAATTGCAAGACAAAATGACGTTTGTGCGTTTTTTTTGAAAATTTTTACTGTATTACAGTACTAATTTTTTGCAAAATTTTTTTGAATCATCAAATAAAACCTTTGATTGTAATCAGAAACAAAATCTAAGATTTTTTTTCCATTACACCAAAGCCCAAAAATGATCACGTGACCGTATATTCAAGAAATAAGGTCGGTCAAAATAGTACTGTTTTTTTCCAAAAAATGCTTAAATCTNATTAATTTTTTCGTTTACAATCTTCCGTTAGGTGTATAAATTTAATTTTAAAGATCGGAGAAAAAAAAGAATGAATAAAGTTAAATTTTTTAAATTAAACATTGAATTCCGAAAAAAGATTTTATCCGAAAATATCGTTAAAATGTAGGAACATGGAAATAATTAAAAAAAACAATTATGCTACAGTAAATCAACTCATCTCCAGAGAAACAGCAGAAAAACTTAATTTTTCAATCTGAAATAACTATTCGCCCATTTTTCAACGCTTGCCGACATTGTCTTCTGCGAGCTTGAAAACATGTTTTAAACTTCTTGAAAATACCCGACACTTCATTGGTCACATAGTCCTAACGATACGTGTTAAAAAAATGTAATTTTTTAATTGTTCGCTCCGACCGCAGAATTCTTGTCTGAAATGCTGGTTAAAAACGGCCTATCCTGTTGCCCTAGGAACATATTTGAAAAAAACCCTTATCTTTTGCCTCAACTAATAAACGGTCGCACGCCAGGAAAGAAATAAATTTTATTTTTTCAAATGCTAGGTTTTTGCGGAGGCTTACGTGAGTCGTTGCGTGAGTTCAACCATAACGGTGTACATACTATTACGCCGCACGTGCGGCCCCCGCACCCCCCTGTATTTTTAAATGCAAACAGTTTTGCACATATACGAATTGAACTAAGAAATTTCAAATCAAAAATCGGTTTTCAAAGATTGTGTTTAAGCTATCTTGTACGAGAATTTTTCCTCTCGGTCATTTTAAGACCTAGGATTTTTTGGTTCTGGAAATTTTTTGTACAAAAAAATGAGGTGTGTTTAAGGGAGTAACCGACGGACGCTATATATCTGTCGGAACTCAGAACATGTAAAAAAAGGTTTAATTTTAGCTGCAATTCTCATTTTTTGATATCGATTTCATCCAAAAAGTATAAAAAAAAAATAATTTCGGATTATAAAAATTTCATAAATGTTCGTATTTTTACGAAGTTATTATTTTCATTCACTTAAGACGATCTTTAACGTAATAATCGTTGAATTTTAAATTTTGCCTGCACATTTTGCCTGTTGAATTCAATCTGATTAAAATAAAAAAAATTTATTTTCGAAAAAACATTTTTTTTCAAAAATTTCTGACTTTTTCTAAATATATTTTTCATTCCAACTCACTGTATTTTGTAATGATCCGTTTGAATCTAATTTTTTTGCAACAAATTTTGATTGTTGAATTTGAATCTTGCAAGATATCAAAATAAAAATTATTTTTTCGAAAATTTTTTATCAAATTCAACAAATGTTGGATATAAGTCTCATTATTGATTGAAATTACAATCTAAAGATAATTTCCATTGTTTGCAAAGAACTGAGGGATATAAAATCTGAAAACAACAATTTTAAATAAAGTTTTTAAGGTTTCCCAATCTTTGAGCCGGCGTCGCATTAAGTACCCGAGTAAGTAGATATCAATATAAAAAACTCCACTCAATTTGTTTCCGGCAAAAACGATTTCCTAAAAGTGCTTTTTTTTAACTAAGTGTTTGAGCAAAATGGCGAAATAATCTCAAGAAGACCAAGAGTATACTTCAAAATAACCCTATTTGAGACGTTTTTTCGTATTGGCTCTGAGTTGACCCTTAGTAATTGGCTCCATAAGCACCTTTGCTATAACAACTGAAAGAACAATTCACTAGACAACATGTAGTGGATTCGAACAACGCCACTATGAAAGAGAGTATAATTACGTTTTGTGATGGGATTCCGTTTGGTAAAGGATATGATCCAGTTAAAGAGAACTTTCTTTTTAGTAAAATCCTAAAGGCCAAATTTTTACATTATTTCACTAAAAAGGCCCTCTTCGCCGGATTCAATATATATGGACAAACAGGCCATCCCATAGAAAGCTTTCCTTTAATTTATTCATGCAAAATTGCGCATGATTACGATAAAAAACTTTTTCCGCTGTATTTCTTTCTTTGACTTGTTAGAGGTGTTTATAATTTTACATAATTGGGGGCTCCAACTTACCAGTAATTACGACATCTTAAAAACCCGGGTTAAAAATATGAAGGAGTTACATTAATCCGGTCAATACAAGGTGCGATTCTTTCAAAGAGCGCTGAAGCAAGCGACGCCCTTTATGTTTGATGAAAATGGTAAAAATAATTGCATATTTAATAAATTATTTATTATAATTTATAACAGATAAATTATTATAACGTTTTCGCTTTTATTAGCACATCAGTTATAATTTTTAACTAAAACGTTCAGAGAGGGAAAACGAGCTGATTTAAAAACAGAAAAACAGCTGGTTTTTGCCAATGGATTGATCAAAAATTTAACACGGTTAGAATAGAAGGTGATTTGTTGGGAAGTTACGAAAAGTGCGCGAAAAAACAAAAGTGCCGCTAATTAGTGTAGCTAAAAAAAATTGGTGTTGTTGTTAATGGGGGTGAAACTAGGCTTTTTTATGAATTCCCTTTAAATGCCACTAACGTTATAATTTGACGCCCGTTCAAAGCAATTTTGTGTTGTTAGATAAATTTATCACTGTAGCCCTCAATTGATATTCCACATTAACAAATTTTCTCTGAACGGTAGCCGTGAATAAATATGTGAAATTTCCTCTAAAACATCTCTATGAATGCAAAACAGTCAAGTTTTGTTGATTTTAAGAGTATCAAATATAAGTTAAGTATAAATAAACAACTTCTTGAATCGATTGGAGTCAGGTCAAGCCTCCTGAGTCATTAATGATGAGTCGGAAGAACATGTTTTGATTAAGTAGTAAGTGCAGCAAAATTCTTGCTTGTATTTTTGACATTTTCGCGTTTCTAGATCTTAAATATCATACGAAATAAGTGAAATTATTACCCAAACCAGTCCTCCACATTCATACTTAAACTCGTAGACTCGATTTTCCGTGGAAGTATTGACCATGCCCAGAAATAATCCGCAAGACAAATGACTTTTGTTGCGTATTTTGGAAAGATTTTTAACTGTATTACAGTACTATGTTTTTGCTAAAATTTTTTTGAATCATCAAATAAAACCTTTATTTGTAATCAGAAACAAAATCTAGATTTTTTTTCTCATTATCAACCACAAACCCAAAAAGGATGCACGTGACCGTTATATTCAAGAAATAAGGTCCGGTCAAAATAAGTACGTTTTTTCCCAAAAATATGCTTAAATCTCGTTTTTGAATAAAGTGGGGAAGAAGAATGTTCTTTTAGGAAGTTTCTAAGACCTTTTTCCAATTACAGCTAAAGTCCCAAAAACGATCAAACGTGACCTTCAAAATTAAGAAATAAGGTTTTGGCTCAAGTACACAAATAGTACTCAAATTACGCCGAAAAAATTTGTGGGATAATAAACACCTTATTTGAGAGTTTTGAACATAATGATATTTTCCAAAAAGGTCACGTGATTTTATTTTTCAAGAAACAAGGATTTATTTATGACATATTTTAAACCTTATTTTTTTATTATTACGTCACGTGATTTTATTCGGACTTTGGTGTAATGAGAAAAAAGTCTTAAAAACGTTTGAAGTTGACCTTGGAATTTTTTTGACGTAATTTGAGTACTTTTTCAAATTACTGTATATTGGTACTATATTGGTCACTAGTTGCCGGAAATCGAGTCTGGGTACAGATTCATGTCTTAAGTCTACGAGTTAATCATAGAGACAAATTAATTGGACCTGGGGTTTTCGAATAGATATAATAGAGAAACAGTTTTTAAAGAAAAATAGGATAAATTTGACATGTGAAAAACCTGTCTTCACAAGTTACATTTCTGTCGTAAACGATGCACAAGTATCTGGCCTACGTCATAGTTTTGTCCGCTTTGATTTATATCTCATAAATCAAAAGTAATTTACAAATAAATCAAAAATTTTGATGGTAAAATCATGATTTTTGATAAAAAATGTTTATTTTTCCCTATAAAAGCAGATTATTACACTTTTATTTATTATTTTCAAGTAAATATGGTAATGAAATACAACTGTTAACAATTTTTGATTGCTTAAATTCACTTTTAAAATAATTAAATTTTTTATGGGATACTTCAAGTTGTACTAGTATAGTATCATACTTAGAGGTCGGCACAATTGGATCGGATCGGTTTCCGATCCGATCTAATCTTTTCAAAAGGCGACCGATCCGATCCAATTTTTCAAAATTGGATCGATCCGATCCAATTTTTGTACGAGCCGATCCGATCCAAAGCCTCCGATCCGATTTTGTTTTTTTTGAAAATTAATTACTGTGATTTTCGTTTACAAGGACAATATTGGGAAAATAAACGCTTGAAAACTTTATATACCAAAAAAGTTCTAAATATGTTCTTATAAAAAAACATTTGGAATTTTAAAAAACCTCATCGAATATGAAAAGGTGCACATTAAATAAGAATTATAAACAAATGTTCAATAATTAACTCAAATTATATTGTTATAATAAAATAATTTTATAAAACTTCTAATATTATAAAATAATATATATTAAAATATCTTAATATATATTAAAATATCTATAGATTAAAAAAGTTCTACAAACACTATTTTTTATTTTTTACTTAATTTGGCTGCCCAATTCATACAGAATCGACCCTGAAAATCAAGATTTCGTTTACAATTTTTATAAATTTGGTATTATTGAAACAAAATAAAGTTTCGTAATAATTTTTTTACAAATTATGTATGTAGTTTTTTGGTGTCAAGTAGGGTCTTACGCGTTGTGACAAAAACGGAGGCTAGAGGGGCTATACAAAATCCGAGGAAGTCATTCTTCTTTATTTTTTGCAAAGAATCCGAAAAAAATATTTTCCACAATTTTTCGAGATTTTTTTTCGAAATTTTTCAAAATCTAGCTGGTAAATAAAATTTAGAAAAGCGGGTTTTTCATGATGTCAAATTTTTGATTTCAGATGAAAAGTTATCATTTCGGCTCAAAACCGGAAAAAGACCTTAGAAAAAAAAGTGGTAAGGTTTCCAGTACATGCATGTTCAATGAACATGTGTGTCAAGTTTTAGCCAATTTTGTGAAAATGATTTTTTTGTCATTTTTGCAAATGAATGGCTATCCTACTTGAAATTTCTAATGATTAAATTAATTTCTGATGATTAAAGCGAAAGGTAAGCATCAAATAAGAAGAAATATTAGCAGAAAACATATATGTGCAATGTCAATTTTGGAAAATGTTTAAATCTTGAATTTTTTTATAAGTAATCGAAAAAAAATGAAAAAAGGGAAATTTTGACATTTATTTTAATTTTAAGATAAAAATAAATCAGAACTTACCTGAAACTAATAACCTGTCTATAATTGTTTAAATAAAACACTTCATTTGTGAATTAAAACTTACATAACAACCAAAACCATTATTTAATCACTATTTTTTTATCAGACATTAGAAAAATTTAAAAACTCTTGATTTTTTCAAAGTTTTTGATAAAAAAAGTAATTAACACGTTTATCAACTTGTGTATAAATATTTATTAAACCTGCTTTCCGAATACCATACCTAAAAACGAATTTTTTTGGTCATTTTAAGACGTAGGATTTTTTTGTTCTTCAAAAATTTTCAAAAAAAAATGGATTTTTCGGTCAATTATTCAAGATTTCACAGGTAGTCCCCAACCCGGTTCTGGAGAAGCCGTATGAAGTGCTAGAAAGCTGATTTTTTGGCCAATGAAAATTAAGCGTTTTTTGGTTAGCTGTTTTTTCGCTTGAGGGTCGGCGACCAATATTTGACCTTTAATGACCGGTTAAAGTTCAAGGCCAATCTCAAGTTCATCGTATAGACTTGAAAGTACCCCAAGAAGAATCGGCAGGGTCGACTTTTTGATGAGCGTATTAGAAACTATGGGTCAATACCGTAAGGTTGCTAGAGTGCAAAAACTGGTCAACACTCAAGGTCAATCTTAAAGGTACTTTCAAGTCTATCCGATGAACTTGAAATTGACCTTAAACTTCGACGGGTTATTTGAGGTCAAATATTAGTCGCCGACCCTCAACTAAAAAACGGCTAACCGAAAAACGCTTAATTTTCACTGGCCAAAAAATCAGCCTTCTAGCACTTCATACTGCTTCTCCAGAACCTGGTTTGGGACTACCTGTAAAATCTTGAAAAATTGACCGAAAAATCTAATTTTTTGAACATTTTTGAAGAACAAAAAAAATCCTACGTCTTAAAAAGACCAGGAAAAAATTTTCTACTAAGCTATCTTAACACATTAAAACCGATTTTTTATTTTTGAAATTCCTTATTTCAAATCGTCAAAAATATCATAAATTATGATATTTTTATAGAAAAAAATCGTTCATTTCATAATCATTTTTTGCCTAAAGTTGTTGATTTACATCATCCAATAAAGCATAAAGAACTAATTAAGAAACCGGAAAGGTTTTGACCCTTTTTGTTTCTTGATTAAGAATAATAAAATTAAAATGGTAGTCAGCGAATTATATTATTTAGTCAATATAACACAATTTAAGTATCTATAAAGGAAAGTAAAAGGGGTTTTTATGTTTTAAATTTGTTAAAAAGTGAGCCCTAAATCGGCCGACGGCAGACAGATGGGGATTTTAGGTTATTAATTTAATTTTGTGTAAAAATGAGCCCCAAAAAAATTTAATTTTAAATTAAATTTTCTTAAAACTTTCTTTGTTTGAAATTTGGTAATTTTCTCACAAATTTTACAATTTTCTCAAAAATTTGACAATTTTCTCATAAACTTGACAATTTCCTCAAAAACTTGACAATTTTCTCAAAAACTTGACAATTTTCTCAAAAATTTGACAATTAATTTCAAATTCGACAATTTTTTGAAAAAATTCTAAAATTTAAAAAAAAAATTGTCGAATTTGAAATTAATTGTCAAATTTCTAACAAAAAAATCTTTAAGACAGATTGAAATAATAAAGAAAATTTATTTTTATTCGAAAATATTTAAATTCAAAGAAAGTTTTCGAATTTGAAAGAAAATTTTTAAATATGGTTTTTTAAAATATTTTTATTCTTTAATTTCTGTTAAATTTCGAAAAAAAATGACTTATTTAAAACAAGTTCTTATATTTTAAACAAAGGTTTCGAATTTTTTGAAAAAATTATCAAATTTTTTTATAAAATTTGTTAATTATTTTCAAAATTAGATATTTTTTTCCAAATTTTCAAACTTCCTTCAAATTGGCCAATTTTTTCCAAAATTATACTTGAATTATAAACGCTTTGTTTCAAATTAAAAAATTAAAAAAAAATTGAAAACTTTCCTGAAAATTTGGCATTTTTTTGCTCATTCCTCAACAAAAATAAATAAAAAACAGCAAATCCCTTTTTATCGGCCTTTTGGGCTCATTTTACAACAAAATTAAATTAAAAACGTAAAATTCCCTTTTAACGGCCTTCGGCCGATTTGGGGCTCATTTTTCAACAAAATTAAATAAAAATTTAAAATCCCGTTTTATCGCCCTTCGGTCGATTTGGGTCTCATTTTACAACAAAATTAAATTATAAATATAAAATACCCTTCTATTGGCCTTCGGCCGATTTGGGGCTCATTTTTCAACAAAATTAATTCTGAGCAACTTTATTTCTTGGCCAGTCAGCAATCGGCAAAAATGTTGAATTTTTTTCACAAATAAAATAAGGGGACTACTTCGGGTCCCTTTGCTCAAAAAATGCTGTTTTTTTACATAATGCTTAAATTTTGCTCTCTAGCGTCCTTTGTGTTCCTTTTTTCAGAATTTTAAAGGTTATTTTCGTTATTCCTGATATCGATTTGCCCCAGAAATGAACTATTAAATTAAATAGCTTATTTCCGAAAATTTCTCAAATTTCGCTCCCTAGCGTCACTTGTTGGCATTTTCAAAATTTTAAAAGTCATTTTTTTCATTCCTGATATTGATTAACTTTTCAAACGTACTATTACCCAAAATGGTGTATTTCTTTAAAATGCTCAAATGTTGCTCTCTAGCGGAACCTGTTGGAATTTTTGAAATTTTTTAGGGTCATTTCCGCCCTTTCTGATATCGATTTACCCAAGAAAAAACTTGAAATTCGGTATTTTTTGAAAAATCGGATTCCCAGGTAACGGTCCCTAGTAGGGACTCCCTACCCATATTATTTTAGTTTTATGTGTTAAAAACACTTATGCGTACGTGGGAAGTTAAGTACTGCTCTCTGAACATAGCTTTTCTATTTTTATGTTTAACTTCCGCTTTTATCATCAGAACTTTCCAGTAGTAGAGCCATTTATTTCAAAAATTGACTGAAAAATGACGTTTTTTTCATTTTGAATCGCGTCGCCAAGGGGGTAAATTATGTCTGAATTTGCTAAAATTTGACACACATGGTAAATGGACATTGTTCAACCGAAGTCTTTACCACTTTTTTTCCGAGGTCCACTTCCCGTTTTACATCCCGTTTTATCATGTCCGGTTCCTTTTTTGGTCTTTTTAGACGCCAGGGAGTCAAAATTTTAAAATTTCATACACCAACTTTTTGCTCCAAAATTACTAAGGAACACGATGGGACATTATTTTTCTCAAATTTCAAGTATAAAACTGCATTTTAATATGTTTCGATTTATATAAATATGGTGGTTCCTACATTTTCTTTAGTTTTTTCGTCATAAAAATGCACCAAAGCAATTGTTTATCCTTTGAACGAAAAAAACAACCCGAAAGACAAAAATGACAGTCCTTTCGATTTCTCCTCTTTTTTACCCAGACGGTTAGACAGCCAAAATTGCCTATACTTTGCTTAGGATTTTGGCTGTCTAGCTGTTTGGGTGGAAAAAAGGAGAAATCGAAAAAACTCATGCTGTAGTTTTCGTAAATTTTGCGTTTTTTCGATTTTTTAACAAATATCAGTTTTACTTGGAAAACACATTTCAGTTTCGAACCAAATAACAATTTAAAAATTACGGTAGGAACTGTACTCAATACTATACTACGCACATAAATTGATTATAATAATAAAAAAATATGTGATTCAACGGACTCGAACCCACGACCATTGCTTTCGTTAGCAAGTGAGTGGCCCTCAGCTATCACGCCTAGTACTGAATCAGTACTACTGATGAGAATGTTTTTCTGAGTTTTGAAACCAATAATTAAAAGACAAAAACATAAAAAAAATATTTTCGAGGTTAATGGCCTCGGTCCATTTTGGCAGATTTGAACTTTTTTCAATTTTTTTTGTCTTCAAGGGAAACTTTTTGCCACCTCATAATTTTCGAATGATAAGTATTTCAAACGTAAGTTGCGACTTTTGAGCTCACTTTGTATAATCTGTTTTTTTTCAGATCGATTATTTTACTTTAAAATTGTCTTTAAAATAACACTCTAAAAAACGCCGCGTTGGTACTTACGTGTCTAAATTACATTATTTTTTTTTCTTCTTTATAATTAGAAGCTTCAAAAAATGGTCTCGACCACACAAAATTTATATAATTTAATTTCATATGATTTCTACGTCAAAATCGAAAATTAAATTTCCTAAAAAAAACGAAATTTTAGCACATCGAAAGAAATATTTATTTTCATGAGTTTAATTTATTAAATTTTACTCGGTGGATGGGTCGGCTTACCAATTAGGCAAGTCTCGGTGGAATAATTTGTTTTTAATTTTTTATTAAAAAGGGCTAAAGTATATTTCGCGCTAACCGTATTTTCATTCAAAAAAGTAGCCATATTGAAGAGTTTTTTTCGTTGATTTGAAACAAATAACGCAAAAAATATTTGAACTCAAAATAAGGCATTTTGTTTGATAATGTTCGGAACTTTTTTAGAAATTTCTCATAATTTGTTGAATTCGGAAAGTTTAATTCGAACTCAAAATTTTCTTAACAAGCAATAATTCGAAAATTCTGTAGTTACAAAATTTGCCTGGATTATGAAATATACCATCATTTTGATGGTATATTGAGAAGAATATATAAACCCAGTAAAAAGTTTTTCATCAAGAGCCCATATCCGCGGATATCCGTATCTGTCAAAATTCACCGAGGCCCTTAACTCTCCAAAGCATATAAAAAAAATTCCGCCGAGGCACGATAGCCTTCCAGAAGACTATACTTTGAGTGTTGTATACAGAAAACTCTTATGAGATCAACCTCCAATTTTTCCTTTATGATCAAGTTGAAGAGTTTAATTTTCGAAAAGAAAATTTCATATTTTAGAAATTTAATGTTGAATTCTAGAAAACAAAGAATGAAAAGCAAGGTTAATTAAACCACGTGATACTATCTCATGATTGGCTCCAGGAAATGTATGATTATCTTAATAACTGCGCAGTGCTCTGTTCTACTTAATACTTTTGTCTGATTGAGTATATCTGTTGGAAATCAAAAAATATTTCTAAATAAGTTCAAAATATTAATGAAAATCTCGTTTTTTGAGAAAAAATTGTTAGTTTTCTCGATTTAATGAAATTACTTGATTATTATTACAATATTAAGGTAAATATGGTATCAGAGTACCACTCCGGCATGATTTTCACAAGTTATATATTTTTTCAAAAAATATCATTTTATCCGTACTAATATCGAAATAAGATATTTTGAAATTTCACTCCCAAAAAATATTTTTGCTCCAGATATGTCCAAAAGGCTAATTTTTCTTGCAAATTTTATTCAAAACACTTTCCTAAAAACTGGCTTATTTGAAATTTTGATTCAAAATTTGGATCAAAAAGTATTTTTTTCGGAAGTAAAATTTTAAGCGAAAAATCGCCTTTCAATCAACTCGTCATAAAATTTGAACCTAGAATCCGAAAAAATTTTATGAAATATTTTTGGATTCACATTGTTGAATTTCAAAATGTATCAGAAGGAGAAGTTTCTGCGATCATTTTCCCATCATTTTTGGTTGATTGAAAGTAACTTTAGCCTTTCAAAAGGCTATATCGATTACGGGGGCTCCTGATCATTTTCTACTAGATTTTTAGCCAAAAATTTTATTTAATTCAGCTTTTGCAAACGACTTATCCGATTGATTTCTTAGATAGGTAAAACAGAGCACAAATATCTGGTTAATAATTGAATTTTAAAAATTGGTCCGAATCCGACGATTGTTACCAATTTTTTTAAGAAAAACTAGAAATTTAACAATTTTAGTAATCTCAGAAAAAAGATTAAATAAATTGGTCCGATGAACCAATTTTTTTTATTTTATTTTTCACAAGATATTTTTGCTCAGTTTGAGCTATCTAAGAATGTTATCGGATGAGTTGTTTTTCGAAGCCGAATTAAAGAAAAAATTTGGCTTAAAAACTAGTAAAAAATGACCAAGAGCCCCCGTAATTGATATGTCTCGGAGGGTTAACAATGTACGGAAATCAACTTTTCATGAAAACCGATCCAATTCCGATCCCGATCCAATTTTTTTCGAGCCAATCGATCCGATCCGATCGAAAAAATAATTGAGGCGACAGATCCGATCCAAAAAAAATTTGAGGCGACCGATCCGATCCAAATAAAATTTCAGATGTGCCGCGGCATGCCGACCTCTGATCATACTTGAAGTTGAAACAATGTATGCCCGTGGATACTAATAAACTTTTATTTTTACTGTTATGCATGCACAAAGCACTTTCCTAAAAACTGGCTAATCTCACATTTACCCTTATCAAAATAATGAAAAACTGCCGTGATTTTTCTGCTTGTTCATAGAAGGTTTATATATATTCTGATATATCTTGCGTATAGAATGCTTCTGCGTTAGCGAGTTCTTGAAAAGACCGAAAGTTATTTAAGAATTATATAGAAATTATTTTGAATGGAAATTATTTGAAATTTCGTATTATTCAGGCCAATCTGTCTTCATGAGAGTTAACGGTTTATACTTTCTAATTCAATTTGATTGTTAAACCGGAAATAAATATTCTCAGAACTTTTCTTGCTTATTTTATGAATTTTAATTCTATTAAAACAAGTAGCAAATTTTGCATAAATATTTGAATCGCAATGCCAAAAATATTATAAGCAATAGACTGTTTAATAAGAAAAATATAACCGCAAGAAATAATGGAAAGAATAATTAGAAATTCTTGAAAATTTTAATTACAAAATATTTCACTTATAAACTTAGAATTCAAGTTAACCTGTAATTTGACTGATCAATAATTTTACATACAAGTATACATACAAGTATACATACATGTAGCAAAGTTTATAAATCTTGTTTTTAATGTTTTTCAATAATATAATTTTCATATCCAGTCCTCAGTGAGGGAAATTATAGGCTATTTTTTATGCGTGCCCGGCGGCTAATTGCCTATTCTGTTACTCAAAGAGTACTAAACAACGTTTTGCTCGGTTGATCATTCTTCAAAGGTTCCGTTTGATAAAGGATATCCTTATATGGGTCCCTTAGTAATCAGGATATACTAAATTAGTATATCCTGATTATTATAAAGTCATAACCCTTTATGACCTTTTGATTAATCTAAGAGAGTTGTGGGTGAGGGAGCTAATCCTAACACTCCTAAGACCCCTTCTAGCCACTCATGAGGCCGCTTTCTCTTTTCAGCCCACATATCTTAGATTAATCAAAAGGTCATAAAGGGATAACTAGCAATTTCTAGCGGCGAACAATTTTCATCATTGTTTAGGCTAAATAAAAAAAACTTGAGTTCCCAACTTCTCGCACGAAAATTAGTCCAATATAGGGGATTAATAAATTAGTCAGTTCAGCCTAGGAAAATCATTGACAGTGGTATCAGGGGATAAAGATTTGTGATTAAAGCTCGTACTTACGAGTTCGCAGTAGCAACAAAAATATTTTTCTTGATGAAC
This sequence comes from Oikopleura vanhoeffeni, assembly GCA_004367855.1. Taxonomy (NCBI): domain Eukaryota; kingdom Metazoa; phylum Chordata; class Appendicularia; order Copelata; family Oikopleuridae; genus Oikopleura; species Oikopleura vanhoeffeni. The sequence continues at coordinate 326,803 of SCLH01000424.1, read as the reverse complement.
TTTGATGCTAAGTGAAACATTTTCTTGTATTTTTCAAATGTGTGTGATATCTAACGTTTGTCTTGTACTACCCTGATAATATTTGTTGGATCCTGGTTACCAAAATCGAACCTTCGAGAAGGTTTTTTGAAGGGAAATCTCGACTGTCTCCTCATCTCACGTACACATCACATTATTATAATAGTATAAGTTTAAATATGTCCAAAACTGTAGGTAAGGCTTTTGTTTGAAATAATTTGCTATACGGGATATTATCTGAAGTGAAAATCTATCACTGACATCCATGTTTGAAGAAAAAACAAAAACTTCGTCATCACGAATTGCAAATTCTTTGGATCAGAAATATTCGGGGCTTCTCAATTGGGGTGGCTTTTTTTCGAGACGACTGTATTTTGCACTACGCAGCTTATCATGCACTACGCAGCGTATATTATAAAATTTCGAAAATTATTTTTACAAATTTATTCAAAATGACCGAGCAGAAAAAACATGAGATGAAATTTACCACAAAAATATCAATTTAGATCACTTTAAAAACCTTAAACTTTATGAGAACCTTTTCTATATTTTGTAAATAACGAAAATTAATTTTTAACCAGCGTGCATAATTAGATTTATTAACTTTATATAAGTTAATTTTCGGGTTTTACAATTAATATAATTTTCAAAATGAATTAAATTTACATTTGCCGCTTAGAAAATCTTTTCTCATACAATGCAGTTGGTGTCTTCTGGTAGTTGATATTATTTTCGGAATTATGAGTCATCTTAAGAAAGATGGGACAAAAGATTGACCAATGAACGCGCTAGATTTCGTGAATATTTTTCATCATGAAATGAAATATTTCTAAAAAATTAAATTGAATATATGAAAAACGCGCAAAAAAAGATTAAAATTTGATTTCTGATGGTCGATTATGGTGCGAAAAATTAACAAAAATTATATTAAGTCAAAAAAGCGTGGTTTTTTTACTTCATCAAAAAAAATAGAAAAATCAGACGTCCTCATCGGTTGGTGAGATTACCAACGTGAAATAGAAATCCTTTTTTAAGAGCCAATTAATCAAGCATTGTAGTGCTTTCTAAAACATTATAAAATTTTCCTTTATTCTGAATCAGAATTTCTGATGATATAAGTTGTTGTAAAACTGAAAAACATAATATCAGCAGAATTTTGTTCCTTTTTTGATTGGCTAGTATTTTTATTGTTGCAAGCGAAGAAATTTTAAAAAAGCACAAGATCATACACATGGTCCATGCCGCATGGACGATTTGAAATAAAAAATTTCAAAACTCAAAAATGGGTATCGATGTTTTTAAGCTATCTTGTAGAAAAATTTTTTCTGGTCATTTTAAGACCCAAGATTTTTTAAGTATCGAGATTAAAAAAAAAACGGTTTGAAGGTGCGAAAAGTGACCTTTTAGTCCTCGGGTTCTCACGGGAGTTAAAATAGTGGTATCACAAATGAAATAAGCTGACTCGACAGCGAAGGGTTTTCTCCAGATGATTTTATAGTTGCAACGTTATCGGATGTACCGGCTGGTCAAAATTAACCGGTAAATTATAGCTTCCGGTACCGGAAGAGAGATTTCAATGAATAGTGTATCAAAAGATGCGCAATTATTGGTTTTCTGGTAACGGTATTATGAACTAGGGTCATAAGTGACCGCAAGGTGGCGCCAGAGGGGAATTTATATCCTGAGTGAAACCCAAAGACTTTGGGCCAAAGTTGTATTATCCCATGATATAAATTCCCCTTTAGCAGCACCTTGCGGTCACTTATGACCCCTAGTTCATAATACTGTTTTCAGAAAACCGATAATTGCGCATCTTTTGATACATGTAAATCATTGAAATGTCACTTCCGGTACCGGAAGCTAATCTTTACGGTAACTTTGGACCAGTCGGTAAATTCATAACGTTGCAAATTAAAAACTTACTTGGCGAAAACTCTTCGCTGTCGAGTCAGCTTATTTTATTTTTGATACCGCTATTTTAACTCTCGGGAGAACCCGAGGACTGAAAGGTCACTTTCGCACCTTCAAATAGTTTTTTTATTGAAAAAAATCTCAAAACCAAATAAAAACCTGGGTCTTAAAATAACCAGAAAAAAATTATCTACAAGATAGCTTTAAAATATCGATACCCATTTCTGACTTTTGAAATTTCAAATCGTCATGATGATTGGCTCGCGATCAATGTGCTTGTGATGATATTTTTGCATCTCACTTCTGATTGGTCAGTGTAATTGTTTCTGGAGCTTCAATGCAAACTTAAATGAGTCAAATCGGAAATACTTTATGATTTTAGCGTATTGTATTAACAATTCAATTATAATGCAAACTATGGGAAACCAACACCTGATAAATGTTTTTCGTAATCTTATGAAGTTTCCGAAAAACTGCATTTCTATCAAAATGAGAATTTTATCATTTTTTAGTTTGAGCTATTTTGTGCTGGCTGAGTTTGACGCTGAACTTCAGAGTGCCAAGAAGGCATTTGGCAAAATGATTGTGTAGGAATACGATTTTTATTCAGTAGTGAAACAATAGTAGTAAATTACTAGTATGGAGTTCATACTATGGACTTTGTTCAAAAATCTGTTCGTTGTGTATCGACTTTTTTTCAAATTTAGTGATAGTGATCGTTCACAAAGGTCCTGACATATGATCTCATAGCGGGAGATTTTTTAGTTGATCATATCTCTTTATAAGCGGTATTACTGCGGTAGTAAAGAGGCTGCAGGGTCTCCGAACTACTTTCAAATACTGTTTTTAAAGCCAACCGGTTTGGCATACATCAAAAATATTAGGAATTCAGATATGAAAATATACAAACTCTTGGCTGGATCGCTATCGTAAAATTTTTTCGATTTTTACTTGGAAATTTCATTTTGATGAACTGTTCTGAACAGTCTGTTCACCAAAATCAGATTTTCTAATTGTTTATCACTCAGTAAATTTTGAAAACACTTTCAGTTTTTTTGTCAATTGGAATACATGTCCACTGACTGTAACCTTATCTGAACGTTGTACACTTATCTGTACGATTTTTTGTCGAGATGGAAACGCTTATAAGCCTAAGCGCCTATATCGAAGATTAAACTTACTGAACCCGTATAACTTTGACGTCAGAGACATGTCTAGGACGTGTCTTGATTGGTCGATACACAAGAGTCAATGTGTATTGACCAATGAAATCACACAATTCGTTAGGTCTCTGACGTCAAAGTTCTACGCGACCAGTAAGTATAATCTTCGATATAGACGTGTACTCTTATCCGAACGAATTTTGGCCGAGCTGAGGTGTTCGGATAAGGGTAAAGTCAGTGTTTTTAAGGAGGTTGTACGGTCCCCAAATTGAATATTTGACATTTTGACAGGCTTCTGGTGTTTCGGGTATACATTGACGCCTTTTCGCATTTTGACTAAAGGCTTCTGAGCTCGATTCGAAAAGACTACAAAATTTTAATTTTGCCTTACTCACTGGGAAATTCCCGGGGTCGAAAATGTTTTTGAAAACATTATTGAAATCTCCGCGGTCGTTTTAATTATACACACAATACAAATTTTAATTTTTTCACATTGTTAAACAAAATCACATTTTTAACTCGAAATTATTAAATAAATTTTCAAACAAAAAAATATGAAATATTTTTTCCAACTTTTTTAGAAAAAAGCTGACTTTGGTGAACTCAGTAAAATGTTTTTTTCATAAAAACCGAACAACCTCATTTAACTGAATGCAAGTAGATATTATCAAAGCCTTCATTTGCTATGTGTCAAAAGATACGTGGAGACCATACTAAACTCTTTTTGTAAAGACTTTATTTCGGCTACAACAACCCCCCCAAAAACGTTACTTATGACATTTATACTATCATAGTATAATAAAGTATAATAAACGAAAACAATTTTATTATTTAGAAGCGCTTGTCAAATAACTGACTTGCAAACAATTGATTTGGATCACATAATATGTGACATATATTTTCTTATGACCTAATCAAGTCAAATATGTTAAAACTAAAATTTTGAATTACACATCTTTGATCGACTTTTTTCTACATTGTATATAGAAAATGCATAGACTCAAAAAGTCTAACAGTTTGAAGAAAAACATGCGCAATAAAAAAATTTGATGTGGCATTTTTGAAATTTGTATTTAATTTATATTCAATATACTGTACTGCTGCTTTCGGCCTACTTATAGCAAACGATTTCGGCCGAAAGTGTATGTTCCGAAAAAATTTTACAGTATCCGAAACATTATGTAATTTTTTGAAATTGCATATCTTTAAAACCATCAATCGTTTCT
>SCLH01000424.1:284377-322470 GCA_004367855.1 Oikopleura vanhoeffeni | reverse complement strand
CAACTAGACACTATTTAGGATACAGTCCCTACCTCCTTAAAAGTAGTCTCCTTAAAGCGCGCTTAATCCCATATGACTCCTTTAAGTGACAGATTTTTCCGAAAAAATTTATCCATATTTTTTGCTGATAATTATCAGATAAACTCGAGATAATTAAATAGCCGCTTTATATCGAGTTTCGCGCCTAAACTGATGTACTTATTTGCTTAGGTTTTTTTTAAAGCAACCACCCCTATCCATGACAAGTACGGGAAACCATAGGCGATATTGAGAAACGTTTTTATGCATTCAACTGCCAAGTAAAAAATCTCAATGGAGAAATTGTATTAAGTTGATTGAACATCTGGTTCACCGGATATAAACAGGAACGTTGTTCATTCTTATATCACGATTATCTACACATTGATTGATCAGACTATATTTATGATGAATTCCTGGAAAAAACGAGTTTTTTTCCTCACATTTTATACTGAAAATGGCCTTATTAAAAAGTTCTGCATCGAGCTTTTTTAGTTGGCAGTTGAATGCAAAAAAACGTTTCTCGATATCGCCTATGGTTTCTCGTCATCGTCATGGGGACTCCCCATTGGGGACGAGTGGTCATTTTTCTCTAAGACCATACCAGATATCAACAAACGGTTTTTTGGTTTGTGTAGACAAGTTAATTTGTGGCACCCAAATTTTTTTGTTTAAAAAAAAGCTATATTAGTGGGTGTATATATATATTAGTGGGTGTATATATATATTAGTGGGTGTCTCAGTCTTTTTTGAAATCGGGTAAAACCAGCTGTTTAAATATTTTATCATTAAATCCGAAATGAAACATGCAAAACGTAATATTCTTATGTTGGAACGAAAAGGAAACATATTTTTTTTTATAAAAAAATAAAAACAGAAAAGCCAGGCTTTTTTGACGACGTATTTTCCAGAGAAATATAAGATTTCAAACTGTAAAAATATTTTTTGGAAATTTTCAACTGAACATTAAGCATTGAAGCAATCACTGCAAATAAATTTACTAGAAAAGATCTGATAGCAAATTTTTGTCTGATTACAAAACTGGAAAAAAAAACTATAAAAAAAGTCGTTTTCACTAGAAAAAAATGCTCGGACTCCTTAAAGCGCCTTTAATCCCCTATGAGTCATAGGCTATGTGACTCCTTAAAGCGACAGATTTTAAAAACTCAAAATGCGCTTAAAGGAGGTAGGCACTGTATGTAATTACACGCGTTTTATAAGTGCGCTAGAGTATTTCTGAAAATTCAATTAAAGTACCAAGAAAAAACTATGAATTTTATCGGAAATATGAGCTAGATAAGCACAAAAAACAGTTTGCGACCAGTTTTTGTCAGAAAAAAGTTAAACTTACACTCATTCAGTTATTGCGAAATGGCTATACAATTTTATTAATGGATACGCATAATTTTTTAATATCTTAAATTCGGGAATATCCCTTTATCACTTTTTGGTTAGAATGCGTAGCCACTACTCCTTTTATCGTGTGATTTTAACGTTGTGGCTACGCATTCTAACCAAAAAGTGAGAAAGGGATATAGATTAAGATATCTTGAATCCCGGAAAAGAGGAGTTTTTTAGTAAATCAAGCTTAAATTTTGGCTTGATTTACTAAAAAACGCCTTTCTTCCGGGATTTGATATAACTTACGACAGAAAGATTTTTATAATAATTTACATAAGTTCAGTAACTTTGAATAATCTCGTATAAAGGTAATGACGAAATTATCGGCGAAATGATTAAAAAGCTCAGAACTGAAAAATCTATGATGGACGCCGATTTGAACCAAGCATTTACCGCTCTGAGTAAGGAAATAAAATTGACTAACAAATTATTTCGTAAAGTGAAAAAGAGCTGAAATATAAGCAGAATAGATGAAAACCAAGGGATTTTATTCTTGGCATCTTTGGTTGAATTTTCGAAGAGGAAGTGTTTTACAGCGATTTATATATAAAGTTTATCAACAAATTTATACGCGTACGTTCGCTTGAATTACCTTTACGAAATTCAAAGGATTTATGGAAAATCCTTAAAAATCAACAAAAATTGAAAATGTATTGCCTCCAGGGGCCCTGTCGGAAGCTTTACGATATTAATTTTATTGCCAATTTTTTTCATCATTGAATATATTTTGAAGTATTGCCTCCCGGCGGGCCTGCCGGGGCTTAATCTGTTTAGTGTGTCACTCGTGGTATGCAAAACTTTTCTCGGAAAACTATGGTTATTGTTTAAAAATATGGTCTTGTTCCGCGGAACACAACCCTATTTTAACCAACCCTAGCCTTCCCAAGAAACGTTTGCGTCGTTTTACCGTGTACACTGACACGATTACTAACCCAATTCTAACCTTTTCAAGAAGGATTGTATTTTGTGTTCATAAAAACTATCTGTGTACACTTGGGGCATGGCAAAACTTTTGTCAAAAACAAGCTAGGGTGCAAGAAGAATACGAACCCTATATTCTCACCCCAACCTATTTTTTTTCCTGACAACATTTTTGCCATGTTTTTGTACCCTGACACTGGGGTAAACTTAATTGTTCTTTTTATCATTAATGTTTTTATTACAGATGATCCCTCCGTCCCGGCCAAGATATCGCCGATTCCCGCGACCGCTCAGAAATCTGACGAAAAATCAGCATCAGTGCCGTTCGCTTATTCGACTTAATCGATCTATTGGCTTTTATTCCAAAACAATTCTGACGATGAAAACCCTTAAAAAACCAGAAAATTTGGTCAATTATAGGCTCATATTTTTTATCCCCCGATATTTTCAATTTTACCGAACTTTCTACATTAACCTCAAATGAAAAAATATCTAGCGACTGTCCCCCTAAAATGCTCATTTTTGGGCAGGCATACTATCCTAATTAAGCTTTTGAGAACCAAGTCTTCCCCTGAGATATTTTTAGCAGCTGCGCTGCTATCGTGTGGAGTTATGAGCCACCGCCCTGAAGTTGTCAACTCACTGTATATTTATTTTTAACTAACATTTATAATAAAGTTTAGAAATATGGAATTATTTCGAAATTGGTTATAACTTAATATGATAGTTAGTTTGCATATTTGANTACCCGGATAAGCGATATGCAAAATGCGGGTAGAACCTGCTAACAAAGTTTGAACCCTTAAGTTCCCTACTGAGCTCGAGACAACTGAGCTCGTGATTGGGTCAAATCTAGAGAGATTTGTTCAACCACGAGTTCCGGTGTAGAGGGTTATCAGGTGGGGAACTTTTATTATAAATATACTTTTTAAATTATTTATTTCTCTAGGGCAGCAGGTGATGGCAGAATACTTAAGCAGCAGGGCAAGTCTCCATCAATCAGCTGGCTGGTAGGTTCCGGATCTTGAGCAGCAGATTGGTCCGGAAGAAACAGCGGCAGGGTACTTTGTTCTCTAGCTCGGTTCTTTTCCTAAGGTAAAATAAAAACCCTGAAAACAATTATTAATTATTTATTTTCAAAAAAGCTCAAAAGTCATACCGGTGGCTTTTCTATTTTATTTTGCTAAATGAGATTTAGAATAAAATAGAAAATGCCCCGGAATCAGTAGGCGTAAAAGTGGCGCCACTTTAGTACCATCTGTTTTTGACGCGAAACTGTTTCAGTATTTTTCCCTGAAAAATGATGACTCAGATTTGTGTGAGTCAGAAAGGATGATGTCCCCCCCGAAATAGTAATAAGTTCTAGAACTTATTATAAATGGTAAGTAGAGCCATTTTGCCTACTTATTAATTAATATATGTTATCATATATAATTTTGGTGAAAATTTTGTATTAAAGTGACTCAATTTTTAATTTAATCCATGACAAAATTTATTGGCCAATCACCGCTCGGCATAATGTTTCATCTTTATATATTTTTTTTAAACAAATTTTAAGAGAAATAACCTTGAATTATTAAGAGCGATAACGCTTTTGGCCTTGCATTTCAAGGCGGTCACGTGGCGAAAGATGCTGTCTGCCCTCGAAACCCCGTTGGACCGATCCTTGGGAATCGTAATTCCTAGGTGATTCGAAATTTCGTTGCCTGTCAAAATTTCTTGGTGAGCTGTCATAGCCCGTTGGTATGAAATCCATCGATGGAGGTGAGCTAAAACTTTTATTGCCCGATTGATGGTAGGGATCGGACGGGTCTTTTTGCCAAAGTAAGCCCTCAGCTCGCTGCAAAGATTTCACTAGGGTGTCCTGTGAGTAAACAGCCGATTTTTGGGTATCGGACGGGTTTGCACAGTATGACTCCTCGATTTTGCTAAAAAATCTAAGATAAAAAATGCTGAAAAAAAAATTTTGGTTTATTATTTTTTTCGAAAAAAAAAAATTTTCCACCCTAAAATTTTGCAATTTTCGTGATAGATCGCAACTTCCTTTGAAGTTTTATTTAATTTTCATGATAAATCTTGAAAAAATTTTCGAAACTATATAAGCTTGGTTCGTTGACAAAAATTTATTTAATAAAGTTTGAAAGTTTTTAAATAAATATTTTTTGAAATTTCGAAAAAAGATGAAAATTAATAACCAAATCAAAGTCCAGTGAGTCTATTTTGCTTATAATTTTATGCTAGAGAAATATGAAGTTTTCGAAAAATTTTTCAATAAACCGTTTTTTCAGGTTTGGTGATGGCGGCTCGCACCTGACGACATTTGAATGTTACGAAAATGAAACTCCAGATTGGATAAGGTAAATTTTGTAATTTAGGAAAAAAAATTTTTAAATTTGGGTATAAATTGAAGAAAGCAAAAATTATTTATTTATTTACCGATAATCGATTAGTTTCAGAAATGAAACCCAGGATGGGTTTCTACAAGCCGTAGGTTCATTTTTGTCGTTTAAACGAAAACTACGGGTTGTGCCGTCTGATAAAAGGACCGTGACCAAAGCATCACTTTCGTCCTTTGCCTCGTTTGGGCTCATAGTGTCCCGTTCGAGACGTCGGCATTTATCCATCAACTTTGCCAAAGCTTTTGGGTCGGAAATAGGACCGATTTCGAATTCGTCCTTTTCCCCCAAAGTCTGAATTTCTCGAGGCCACTGGTTTCGGTCGACAATTTTGCTTGATACGCTTTCCAGGATATCATTTGTTTTAATCCAATTCCCTTGGCTAAGCACTTCTTTCAAAGTGGGGATACAGCGTAGTTGGAGGGTGATCTGGAAAAAACCCGAAATTGGGTATTCTCTAATCTAATAGGATAAATTATGAAAAAATTTATGAAAAACTTATGAAAAAAAATTTTGAAAATAAAAAAAATTCCGAAAAATTCCGAAAAATTTCGAAAAAATTCATTTTTTGAAAAAAAAATTTCAATGTCCTTATAAATAACATTTTTAAATTTATATTAAAACTAGAGTTGTTTTAGGGATCGATACAGCGAAAATTCGCAATTGGAAAATGCTTGTGAAATGGACTCCAATCAGTTTTCGAATTTCCTGAAAGAATTGGAAAAACGAATTTATGTTCGCCGAATCGACGAGAATGGATATATCGTTGATTATCTGCATCATTGTAAAGTGGAACGTGGCCAGTTGAAAATTCAGGTAATAAATTTTGATTAATTTTTAGTGAAAAAAATATTTTACCGGAAAATTTTTCTAACCGGTTTTTATAAAAAGTTTTACTGGTTACAAAATTAAAATGTCTTATTTTTTTTAAAATTAACCTGTAGCTCAGCCCACCATTTGTTCGTCAAAGGTTGGGCTTTCATATGTTCTACGCATATGCAGAGCATTAGATATGCCTTTGTGTCCCCGTAGGGCGAAACCAATCGTGATTCACTGCCGAACTGGTTTAGTTCGGCACATTTGCATGCCAAATATTTTGTTAGGCTATAAGCCGAAGAATTAAAACCCCCATCTTTTGGTGGCCCACTATCGCCCATTTTGTACAAAAACCGGCTAGGCGACATTTCTTTGCACATTAAATCGTTGCGACATTTTCGTTGACGCGTTTTCCAATTCTCAATGTAAGAAATGTCGTCTGTAATAGCCTGTGAGTTTTCTACGTTTTTTCCCGGTTTTCCTCGAGCATTTTCTACCGGTTCTGGGAAAATAAAATTTCCCATATCGTAATTAGATTTCACGTTGAAAATGTTCGAAAAAAGCCGGAAACTTTCGTGACGCGTTTTTGGCCCAGTTTGAGTGCTCAAAATTCTGTTATCGCCACTAGTTTTTATAATTTGCGGAGGTGTTGGCGTAACAGAATATTGAGGTTCAAGCTGGACTGTATTTGCGTAGGCAGCTGGTGGTTGTAAAACCTGGGTGATAGTGCCACCTTGTGGCTGGGTTTGACACGGTGAGTCTGATTGATTTTGCCCGTCCGGGTATTCAAAGTTATATTTTCTTTGATCATTTTGGCCGATATATTCTCCTGTATAAGGTGGAGACCCTGCGCGTAAATCCTCGTCCCATCGACCTGACAAGGGGGGTATTCCCCATCTATAGGCCGATTCTGCAGCTTGATTTTTTGTGATCAAGTTTTGAAATACAGGTGGTTCGTGCATTTCTATATCTGCATCCTCATGATCGATTTGAACTTTTTCCATATTATTTGCGATGTTCGCAGCCGTGCTGGTCGATTTTATTGTAATATCGGAGCCAACTGATGATAAATCATCCCCTTGTCCGTCGTTTATGTATGTTTCAAAATCCACATTATTCAAATTTTCGGGATTTTCAGACGAAACGTTTGCTTCACTCATTCTAAATAGGGTACAAATTTTTAGAAATATTTGTTTTATTTTAAATAAAACAGTTTTTGACAGAACGGAATTTTCCGAAAAAAAAATTTTTGTCGAAGCAAGCCGAAAAATTCTGGTGATAAAATTATTTTTTTTGAAAAACAGATTTACCAGAAAGAAATTAAAAGGATTCTTTTTATTACCGGTAAAAATTTTAAAATTTTCCAGTGTTATCATGGATTTGAACCAAATTTGAAAATAAAATAATCAAAATTTTAATCCCCAAAAAATAATTTTGAAAAAAATTATGAAAATTTTTAAAATTATATTTTTTTTTAGACCCAAGTTTGTCAATACAAAGAGGTGGAATCCTGTTTCTATTCGTTAATTCCCGATGACCCGTCCTGCTGGTGATGATACTTGGGTTTTACCCCGTGAACTCAAAGAATTGACGTCATCGGGTTTTTTAAAGGTGTTGCTTGAGCGTGCTCAATTTAACCTTTCTTTGGATTATACAACCCGTGTTGCTCAATTAGTGGATGGGCCTGAAAAAGGCCGTATCGTAGGTTTCTTGCCTCTTTTCACTCAATTTCACGAGTGTCCTGAGGACGTTATTTGCGCAGCGTCCTTAAATAGGACCTTTAAAGGGGGAAAAATGGAGGTGAAAGTGCCAAAAAGTTTCATCAAATCATGGTTTAGAGCTGAAAATGGCCTATTATTTTCGATTTTGTCTGGCGGGCCTTTGCCAGCAGCTCTAAATCAAGAATTGATGAAAAAAGAAGGTGAAACCAACATTATTCCCTTTTTAGAACCTATTTTTGGCCTGTCCCTGATCCCTTTGGTAATGAAACGTATCCCGGAATTCGTGTGCAAACTGATGTCGGTTGAAAGAGAATCAGGAAATGTGTCCCCAGAGGTGATTATAAAATTATAATTTTTGAGAAAAAAAATCCGAAAAAAATGTGTTGTTTTATGTTTTATCTAAAAAACATTTTTTTAGGACCTTTTGGTTTTATCCCCGTATATGCCTGCCGGGCAGTCATGCAGTAACGCTCGTCACTCCGGAGTGCCTCCTGAAAATTTATTTTGTGGTCATGTTTTCGCCGCGATTCCCGATATCGCTGAAATTTCGCCCCCGGAACATTTTTGTCCCGACTGTCAGTTTTCGCTGGAAAACGTGAACTGGTAAGCATCAATTTTTGAGTAAAAATAAATGCTTTCGCGTTTATGAAAAAATAATTTCAAACATTTTTTAAATTCTCACAAAAAAATATTTTATATTTTTGATAAATAGCGAAAACCTATATTAACCTAATAATAAATTCTCCAGTGTACCAGAAAAATATTAGATGGTCGTTTTGCGACCACATAAAAATATTTTGAAGAGAAAAAAATTTTTTAAAAAATTTCATTTTTTGACTTAAAAAGGTGAAAAATCGAGACGAATTTTTATTTAAAATAATTTTTAGCACTGGTGTCCCAGCTATTTTAGCTGTTGAGATGGTTATTGCCCGTGCGCTCGATGTTCTTGTTGCCAAAAAATTTTCGACTGATGATGGAGTATTTGCAGATTTGACGTATAAACAAAAAATGCCGCTGCGGGACGATTTGTTAGTTATTTGTCTCGAGCATTCGAGTTCAAATATCTATCACGGCAAAGAGAGCGATGTCCTGTGCTTGGCTTCGGCCCTCAACTTTGTGTTTATAAGTGCCGGTGCACCGGAAATTTTCATTTTGGATCGATCTTTCTCAGGTAAAATTTCAATTTTTGAATGAAAAAATAAAATTTTGAGAAAATTATGCAAAACCCCAATCCCTATAAGTTGGTAGACTTTTAGTGGCCATAGTAGCATATTGATCGTGTAATTCGGCGTCGTTAAATTTTAGCAAAGGTGACGACTCCGAATTATCAATGATATTTACCGCTATAGCCATTGGGCCCAAATCTAGGCCTATGGCCGAAATTTTTGATTTCATAAATTTTGTGTAAAAATCGTGAAACGGTTCATCTTTTGGCCAATTGAAAATACTCCCTCCAATTTTATGCTGAAGAGGGAAACTACTGCTACTTATGTTTACGTTAAAATCCTCAGTTAAAGTAGCCGTAATACGTGATACCTCCTGTCTGATATCCAATAGAATTTTCAAAAAGTTCCTAATTTTCCTATCCTGGGTGACAGGTGTTTTAAATTCGGCCATTATTGCATGGTACGAGACGAAAGTGTATGAGAAATCGTCACTACTTTTCATTGTCAAAGTGCGGAGGTCAAAATTTGGTTCTGTTGGAAACATTTCGCTATAGTATGAGATTATCAAATTTTTAACTAGGACACATGCTGTTCTCAACGGGCCATTTTTGTGGCTCTGGTTTTTAGTATAGCTTGTCCGTTGTGAACTGCCCGCCTCAAAAAGGGTGCCGTCTTGATCCGCTGGTATGTTTTTGTAATGCAAAAAACTACCCGTAAGTTCTGCGATTAATTTTTCGCGATAAACCAAAATTATAAAAATGAGGCTTTTATAAAATTTTGTCTTCAATTCGGTGGTGACGGGATCGTCGATTTTTAATTTCAAAAACATATCAGCGAGGCCTACTTCGGAATTTAATAATAATTTTCGAAAAGAGCCAAAAACGTAATTTATAGCATTTTTATTTATAATTACTTGGTCGGTACCGTCTATTGAAAAATCTTCACTAGATTCCTCGTGGTCCATGTCAGGTGACTCGCTTTCTTGTTGGTTTAATTTTTCCAAAATAATCTCCATTTTGACGCAGATATGATCTGAGAGTGAGTTTACTTTTTCGAATAGTTGCCTAAGTTTTCGAATTTCCAAAATGTTAAATATAAAAAATATTGTTATAATACCGCAAAAGATCAAAGCTAGTATTTTCAGGTCTTTTGTAAAAGCTTCGAAAAGGGTTTGACCCCCGAAACCTGTATAAAAAACTTGGAAAAGTAAACTCACCCATGTACACTTCTGCAAAAAGTAAGAATTTTGGAAAAAGTACATTTTCTCGGAAAAAATTATTTTTTGTATCTTTACATAAACTAGAATGGGGCAAAAAATGGCAGTCACGTTGTTTTTATATCGCGTAATTTTTGTGCCACATAGTCATAAATTGATGAACAAAAATGTGCGCGTTGATTTTTGCGCCAAAAAGAGATACAAAAATAAAGGTTTATTATTTTCAGGGACTGCCCTATTTCTCCGACTCGACACTGGTTTTCGTACATTGAGCTGTATTTCAATGGTTTTGAAAGTTTTGGCAGCTGGTACCAATTGTTATAACGTAGGACCGGTAATTTCCGGTGCCGAGTGGCGTTTACAGTTATACAAAAATGGATCGAAAATTTTCGAGCTTCTGTTCGATCTTGTCAGTCCATTGGACCTTCCAGAGTTTCGAGGCGAGTTTGGACTATATCACTTGCTTCAATTAACCTGCGAGAAAATTATTGACCGAGTACATTTCGAGCATTTTAACGCAGTTTTCAAGATGCCTGTATGTTTTCTGACTCGTAAGTGTTTAAAATTTTGTATGATCAAAAATATAATTTTTAAAAGATGAAAATCAACAATTATTAATTAGGTACTTATTTGCCTATCAATGGAGTTCGTTTAATGCTTGGAAAACGGAAAGCGCGAACTATTATCGATGTGTATTATAGAAAAAATACCGATAGGGTTAATTTTAATCTGGAGATTTTTGTTTAAAATTTCATTATTCTGTTTTCCGATTGTCTTTCCTATGTCAAAGTAACATTTTTGGAGCAAAATGCATAGTCGTGAACTATTTGGCCTAGTTGGTCTCGAACAATTTTTTTACATACTGTATATAAAAAATGTGTTTATTTGAAAATCGCGATTTCACCCTAAACAAAAAGGCGCCAAAAGGATAAAATAGGCTGGCCGTCAAAAACATTCTGTTTTTTAAAACCTAGGTCGAAATCTAGGTCCCATTTAGCGTAATAATTTGTTATGTAAAAAATATTTTAGCTGTGATAAAAAATAAAATTTGAAATATGAATTTTTAGTCGTTCACGTGACTTTCTTTGAATAAAACCACAGGTTCTGGGTTTAAAATTTTCATTCTAAAAAATTAAAAAGTTTTCTGAAAGAAATTTTTTTGAGATTACACAAATATTTAGGTTAGTAATTATTTGTAAAAAATTGAATTTTATTTGAAAAACTGATGTACTTTTTTATTTTTATTTAAAATTTGTAGGATGAGATTGTTTCAGGCTGATATAAACAAGTCTCTAAGTGCTATAGCTGAAAAAACTGTTGAGGTCGGGCGGGAGCTTGTCGGAAAACACGATGCTGGTTCTAGAATAAAATTGTTGGCTTACGTTGATGAGCTTAGTTTTATGTATGAGTCTTACAAAAACCTATGTTTCTACCTACAGGTAAGCTCAGTAACCCAACAATTTGGTCAAACCAATCGTGATTTTCGACCTCCCGCTCGGCACGATATTTTTGAGGCTAGAAAGACTTCTGAGACCTGTTTAATTTATAACATCCGACTTTTACTGCAATTTTTGCGAGATGAACATAATTTACCGGTGAGTGAATTATTGGATGAGGTTCAATGTATCATCACTCCGTTTCCGGCAAAAAGAAATCACTCGAATTTTCAAAATCATCGGTCTGTTAATCGAACACCTCGTGGGCGTAAAAGTCGTGGATCTACACATCGTCAGGTAGTTTTTTTTTTTATTTACTTTTCTTTTATATTAAAAAAATTCCTTAATTTTTAGCTTGGCCCTTGATTTTCTTTATTTTGAAAAACTTAATAATTCAACTCAAAAAAAAATTTTAAAAAACATTTTTAGTCAAACTGGATTGAAACTAGAGTGGTGCAACCGTATCGTGATGGAAATTTTGTGGGTCAAGTCGGTGAGGAAATGTGCGTGCGTCAACGAGAGGTCAAACTGGCAGACGAAAGTTTTACAGGTGACAGTGATGTGCCGGTTACAACTGGTATTACCGGTTTGGCGAAAGTTACTCGAGAGTTGAGGCAGATGCTAGAGTCATGGAGATTATTGATGGCAGTTGAGAAAGGTAAATTATAAATTTTTAGCCATAAAAAATCCTTGAAAATTTTATTTGTTTTATTTTTTAAACAAATAAAATTTTCAATAATCATAAATTTTTAGCTTAATTTAAATCAAATGATTTAAAAAGGTGCTTATCTCATCTTATTTTGAAAGTGTATCGATCTAGGGTCATTCTTTTTACCGTCAGTTTTAAAAGCGGATGTAGGTTGTAAATACATTTAAAAAAATAAAATGGTACACTTTCAGTGAACGTGTTGTATTTAGAAAAAAAAAAAAACTCTGAACTCGCCCGAGTCTAGAAAATTTTGGTAGGATGCCGTGGCAACCTCATAAATGTTAAAAAATCGATTTCGTAATTAATTGAGAAAAAATTCAATTTTTGAGAAAAAGTTTAACGTATATATTTTCTCTTCTTGTTTTTTTTTATTAAACAAAAATATTCAGGCGAGGCAAAGATTGAAAATCCGACTGGCGCTGATTTTATGATGAAAACTGTACCACCTTCTGTACCTTCTGAAAGTATTGAAACGGCCAGAGATGGCAGAAATACGAATTGTATCTCATCACCAACCCTTTGGGTTCCGGGTATGCCTACAGAATGGTTATTAACCTCTGGTGACGGTGTACGCGGCGATCTCCAAGAGACCGTGGTGATCAGATCCAATTCTATTTCTGCACTCCCTGTGATGGAAGTCATTCTAGAAGACTCCGATCCGTTAGAAAATTTTGAATATTTTCCGTCCTGTCCGGATCGCTAGTCTGTTACAGACTATTTTGCTATAAAGCATTTTCAGGGGGTTTTGACAGGAAACCCCGAGTTTTCAAAAAACTCTGTTTACTGCATTTAATGCTTTATTTTGTATAACAAAATATACCAAAATGTAAAATCTGATTTTATTGTTTATTTATTCCTCGAAACCTAGTTTCATTTTCACTTAATTTACATTTTCTAGAAAATTTAAAAAAATAAAACTTTTCTAGAACATAACGCGAAAAAAATCATTTCCGCGATGCTTTTCGCGCCATGACTTTCTCGTTATAGTCTAACTTTTTTCGGATTCGAAGTTCGCGTTTTTCTACCGGTATTGTCTCAACCGGTAAATCCGGTGGGATCGGTATACTTGGTTTTATGATTTTTTTAACCGGTGTGGAATGGGCTTTTATTTCGAAAGGTTCCTGACTGATGGAATTTTCTGTGGTCCCTAGGTTTTCATCGAGCAAATCAGAATCGTTCAAACTTGTTATGGCCGTGGATTCTAAATCCGTAACGTCTAGTATTTCTTTAGCTGTTATTTGCTCAAAACTTTCCTCCGCAGAGTTAGGGACCTCAGAAAGTTCCCAGTCCGTTTCGGTATTAGTCGTTGATACTTCCATTATTTGTGGCATCTCTTCGACTGAAGCAGGTGCCACAGATAATGGTTGAATCGAACCGATCCCGCTGTCCAAGCTCTGATTGGCCCGTTGGGCCAATATCGGTATTTGAGGTACTGCAAAATCAAAAAGGACGCCAATTTGTTCGGTTTCCCTGATCATAAAACTTTTGTTCGCTTTTACCGGTATTTTTAATTTCGGGACCATTAAACGATTAAAACTGGGGTTGTCTTCCATAATGCGTGATATGGCTGTGAAGTGCCATATATACGTCTTATGGGTTCGAACCCCCATTTTAATCGTGTGTATTAGCTGGGAATCCCAGTCAATACCGTCGATAAACCGGTCTCCCGGTATTATTTTATAAAAAATATTTCGGTCATTTTTATCAAAGTTTTTATCAATGGTAATTATATCTCCTCGTTTTAAAGGGGATTTTCCCGGGAGACCATATTCAGCCTCTTTTTCAAAAGGTACAATAACTAGAGGGTCTCTATGGGACCGGGACTGAGCTTGTCTATCTTTAACTTCCCGAGCTTTGGCTCGGGATAACCTGATTTTAGATATCAAGCGATCAATTGGCAAAAGGAAAGGTCGATTTTCGAGTTGTGTGGTGGAGAAAAAAATCTCCGAAGGAGTCCATCCTTCTGCACCTCTCAGGTGATTATATTTTTTTGCTGCTAAACGGGCCACACTTTCTCTAGTTGCTCCTGGTTCAGTCATATATAATTTAATATATTTATTTATTTTGCTACAACGCCCATCTAGTTCCGCGATCGCGTTTTTACTTGCACTGGTTTTCGGATGCATGTGTAACTTAACCCCTAATTTTTTTAAAGTTTCGTTGTCGGCGGCCCCTGCATGAGGGGACGCATTATCACATCTGAAAATAACCTCTGTGTCCTCAAGTAACCTTTCGCAAAAATCATCCCTGATTTGCGAACATAATTTCACCAGTTTATTTGTGGTCATTGAATCCCCTGGGATTACGTACAATTTTGAAAAACGCGAAATACTTTCTGTGGCATAAAGCCAACGCCATTTTCCAGAAAAATTTTTCTCGCCTTTTTTTGCAGGCTGAAAATGGTGTAGTTCATCGATTAAAACTACTTCCCCGATAGCCCCCGGTAATTTTATTTCTTTCATAGGCTTAAAAATCTTGGGGTCTTGTTTCACCATAAGACACCCTTGACACGTGTTCACCCTAGCCGTTATTGCCAATTTGAGGCCAATAACCCTAAAAAATCTCTCAGCTGCTAAAGTTAATTGGTTAATACTCGTATGCCCCAAGCTATTATGTGCAGCTTGTGCTACGTTTTTCGCGAAACGCTGGGGTAGATCCACAATATTTCGTTCGACATCTGCTACTTTGTCCATTTTTTTTAGACAAATGACCCCTTGTTCGCTAACAAAGCGGGTGCGAAACATAGTACTGAGAGCTGGAAATTTTTTTGGTCGTGCCGGGTCAATAACGACGCCTCTCTGTTTTTCTAGAATGAGCACTCTGGCTTGCCGGTATATATTATCGGTACTTTGCCAGTCTCGTAGGAGACCAAAATCTTGTTTTAGTTGGGCCAAATCGTGATCCGTTTTTGAAAAAGATCTTAGGTTCACTTTTTCAGGGATTGTTTTTTTAAAACATAATTTTAGCGGGTTATACGAAGGGCTGTAAACCCCTAAACGATCACTGGTACCAGTATGGACCGAACCGTCTAGTCGTCGAAATTCTACCTCATCTGATTTAAGGGTATCATAGTCACCCTTAATGTCTTCGAAAAACGTCATTAATTGATTAAATGAGGTAGTTTCTTCGAAATCTGGTTCGGCTCGCGCCATCTGGTGGTCAATAGTATCTGAAATATGAGATACACTATTAAAAAAATCCGAAGCGTTTGTTTCTAAATCGACCGCTTTACAAACCGGGCAAGCCCGATCACATTCGCTTTTATCTTTATTTTCTAAAAAGGGTAAATGACGGGACATGAAATCTATCTCCGGTATATCCTTTCCTGCTACATGAACCATGCGAAAAGATTGCACCAGCATCTGTGCAAATAGAGAGTTTATCTTCAAATTCGTATCAGATGGTATACCTTCTCTTCGCATACGTTCATAAAGCATGACCGTTGATTTACTGTCAGTACGAACTGTCACCCGGTGCGCGCTATTATTTATATGGGGCAAAAAATATAACATACTGGCACAAATGCCTTGTAATTCTATAATACATGAGCCGGGTAGCGTTTTGTTCATACCTACTGTCCTTTTCTTCGAAAAGAAGCCATTAAATAAACGTTTATTTTGTACCGGGTCAAACTGGTACAAAACTGCTCCAGTTCCCGAATAACTCGTGTCAACTGACAGAAAAAGCTCTAGGTCTGGCCTAACTGGGCTTTTAGCCATAAGCTCGTTTTGGACTGCTATAGCCTTTTTAAAATTCAATTTAGATGTTTCGTCCCAAATTATACGATCGCTACTGCTCCCGACTGCTAATTTCCTAATTGGGTCTAGGACCATTGCTGAGTATGGACAAAACTCTGAAATAAAACTCATAAGGCCTATAGCTCCACGTAAGTTTTTTACCGTAATAATCCCCTCCGGTGTGAGTTTGTTTAAATTTTCTATTATATGAGGGGACGCAAAAACTCTACCGTTTTCAATACGTCTTCCCAAAATACTATAAGATGTACCAAGGGCTGTCATTTTTTTTCCATTTACACGCAAATCATGGTATTCTAGCGTAGCTAAAACACCATCAAAAACGCGAACCAATTCTTCCCTGCTTTTCGCGTAAATGATAATATCATCCATATATCTACGGATATTGTCTTTATGTTTCCACAGAATTTTTTGCAAAAAACAGCGAAGCTGTGAAGGTGACTGTACCCAGCCCTGGGGCATCTTAGTATACTGAAACAGACCATAGTCTGGGTGCTGGACCACAAAATACGGTCTTAAATGTTCAGCCAATTTAAAGCTGTAAAAGGACTGTGTAAGGTCCAAAACTATTACATAACCGTCTTTAGTATATGGGGTTACGGTACGAATAACTTCGGGTATATCGTCGGCCTGACGAGCTTTATAAACGGTTGCACCGTTTACTGCAGTTGCACAATTAGCAACTATCCTAATTGAAGAACTGTTTAAAACGATGTTTCCGTCTTCGGAGCGTTTTCCAACAGCAAAAATCGGAAGTATATTTTTTACTATACTCTGATTTGCAGGTTCTAGAACCCCTAAAGCGACTTCCATGTCTAATTTGCCTTTAAGGGCTTCCAACGTTTTTGGGTCCATAGAACCGTAATAATTTTTACATGTGTTGGTACACAGTTCCCCATAAATTTGTCCTTGAACCTCGAATTCCTTATCTGGTACCGTACCTATATCCATTTGAAAAACTCTTTTATGTTTTTGCATGATACTCTTTAGCTCCTCCTCAATACCCTCATCACATTTTCGGTTAAACTTTTTAAAGCTCCCCTCAGGGTCAAATTTAGCTTTTTCTATAGAGTAGTGAGTTTGAGCGTGTTTTAAAAGAAACTCCATTTTACGCTCCCACATTGGCTTTGAAGCCGGGTGGGATACCATCATTAAATCTTCGGTTTTTATAGCCGGATTATCCGGCCCATAAAAGACGTTCCATTTTGGAAAAACATGATTATTATTTTTAGTTTGGTCACGAAAAACTTGATCAAAATCAGATATGTCCGGAAATTCTCCTTGAAAAAGCTGTTTTCCTGACCACTGATCTGCTTGGGCCTCCTGCTTATCTATAAACAGGTGATTTTTAAAATTTTTTCCTGCTTTTTCGCAAGTGACTACCCATTCAAAAATATTTTTTGTTTTTTCGTACCTTTTTGAAATATTAGCAAAATTTCCTATTTGATCACCGTTTTTCATAAAACCTGTTTTCTGGCCTGCATTTACACTATTATACCCTGTCACCTCGTGACTGACAAAAAGCGGAATGATTTTATTATTTAATTTCAGAGTTGTTTTATTATCCTTTATTTTGTACTCAATTTCGTTCACTGCTAAATCGCTGTTACCTAACAGAATTTGGTGAATATTTGCACCTTTATTTTTAAAAACTACCGCATCTTTAAATTTTATAAAAAAATCTTGGAATTTTAGCATCAACGAAACTGGTCTCTCGTATAACTCTATAGTGCCCCCTGTGCATGAAATAGCTCGCTTTGGGACCCGGTTCGGGTTGCCCCAAGTTAAAGCAGATGCAGGTACGAGTTTTAAAAGGTCAAAATGAATCAAACTAGTATCTGCACCTGTATCTACTACTGTAATAACAGAAATTCCTGCGACTGAAGCTAAGATTCTAGGACTCAGATTTGACATTTTTTCAAAGGCTTTATTATAAAAGGTTGTTTCCTTATATTTATATACAAAGTCTGCAGAATTAAAAGTTGCTGGAATTAAATTTGCAGAATTCAAATATATTTTTTTAGCCGATGTTTCCTCGCTTTCAATTTCCATTCCATTCTGAAAAGGTAAATTAGAAATTTCTTTACTTTTTATTTCACAAATATTACCCTGATAGTCTGACTCAATTCGTTGGTCGTAACCAGCGTTTCCAAAATGTCCTTCCTCGTCATAGTCATTTTGTGATTGGTCAGGACCATTTTCGGCATTTCTATAACCCCCTCTGGCCATTGGTCTCATACCTTGCCGATATGGGCCATTTCCGAAATTTCCCCGGGCGCGACCTCTGCCGCCCCCTCGGCCACGTGATTGACCACGTGACTGCCCTCTAGAATGTCCTCGGTTATTTTGACCACGTGAAAAACGATTTCCTCGATTTCCATTTCGACGATCTAAAGCTCCTTGAAGGTTAGATCGTCGTTTTTGAAAACGTGGTTCGTTTTTTCGTGAAAAAACCGCTAAATAAGCATGTTCAGCTTCTAGGCATTCTAGAGAATCAGTCTCGAGATCCACGAAACGAAAGGAAAAAACCTGATTATTCTCCGATTCTTCTAAAGAATCGGATGTTAGGGAGTTAAATTTTGAGGCAGATTGCCTATTATTAGTTGGCATGGTCCGATTATGTGCCTTCATATTATGAGCGATCAAATCATTATATCGCTTTACCACATTCTCTGGGTTCTCAACAAAAGCTTGACGGTACTCGTCTCTGTCAAAGGATAAGGTTGCACCTTTTATTTTATCTAACAAATCGTAAACAAACGTTTTATTTGATAAAACGTCGTTTACATCTAGCTCACATACCTCCATTGACAGGTGCGTGGCCAATTTTTCGAGTACCTTTTTATACTCGTTATTTGACAAATTTAAAATTGTGAGAATAATCGCCGTATGGTTCCATAGAGGGGTGTATTCCTCTCGGCCTTTAAAAGTCCGTTTTAAATGCTGGCTTTCTGACAAGTAGGTAACTTTGTCATATTTTCGAAAATGTTCCTCCAATTCTTCTGCAATTGCTAGGACCAAACTGTCCGTTTTACAATGGGCTATTTTGCCTACGTCCGAAAAAATACCACGCAATTGCAGAAGACATGGTTTTGATCGCTTACTTTTCACGACTTGTCCTATGAGAACATTTTTGAAAGCGTTCCAATTTGGGTAACCGCCCCTAAAAAGTGTTTGAGACCACGGCTTTGGAAGTAGGTCTATCATAATTTCGAAACCATGCTGAATGCAGGCTCGTAATTGGGTAACAACTTCGGCATCAAATAACTTGGCAAAATTTTCAACTTTTGCTAATTTATTTGGGCCACAAAAATACGAAATAATCGTTTTTTCGACCAAAGTTGGGTCGATTTTGTCTATTTTGTATTTGTATTTTGTTACTCCCTCTACAATCTCAGTGAGAACCTGAATATCCTCCAAATCCGTATCTAAAAAACGGTTATCCGTGATCCATTCGGAAAACATTTGCTCCGAATCTGGGATCCCCCAAGTATCGTCTGGACCTTCGAAAAGAGACAAATCTCTGTCTATCCCCATTCGCCATGTCCAGCTTACTTGGGTAAAATTGAAACCGTAAGTGGTGCAATTTTTATCTGTCCAAAATTTGACTGTTCGGGACAAACCAGTTAACCACTGTTTAATGTAACCGTCGGCCTGTGCCGTATTGCAAATGGTCAAATCTATTGGCCATAGGGTTTGTTTACTTGATAAAAAAGTAGCTGTTCCTGGACCCGTTTTCATGGGTAACACCTGGTCCAGGCGTACTTTTTCCATGCCGTAACTACTACCCGACATCACCGGGTTTTAACTAAATGTTCACAAAAATGTATTTTTGAAAAAAAAATACTTTTTGTGCTTTTTAAGTATATTATTTTTCCGGTAGTTTTTACGGGAAAAATAGAAAAGTCTTTTTAATGTAAAATTTTGACAAAAATTTTTCTGAAAGCTTTATTTTTTTCAATTTTAAATTTTTGAAAAAAATAAATTTTCAATTCTCGATTAAAGCTGAGTAGTTTAAAATCTTGGTTTTTAAAACTAGTACTAAATACTGGAAAAGCTCGCCTCGGAGGTATGAGTTCTACTGTATAAAATACAGAACTTCAGACAACCACGTCCGTAGTGTGAGCTGAACCAGGGTATCTGGCCTAAAGTTAGGGAGATTTCCTAATCTTAGGACAGATGTCTTAGTTTACTAGGCAAGACCTAAACCCCCACTATTTGGATAGAGCCGTTNTTGTAGAGAATTTTCTGCCAAGTTTTTAAACTTATAAGATTTTTTTGTTTTGAGATTTTTTCGAAGAAAAGTCGGTTTTTCGGGGGTTGAAATTAAAGGTTAAATTAAGGGTGACAATAATTGAGATTTCTCAGATAACTTTTTTGATTGCCCTATTTTGTAGAGAATTTGTCACTGAGTTTTTTAACTGGCAGGATTTTTTCTGAATTTTGAATTTTTTTCAAAAAAAGTAGGTTTTAGAAAATTTATAGTTCAGAATTTCACCAAAAACTAAAAATTCACAAGTCGTTCCTGCGATTTTGGAAAACAAATCAGAAAAAACTTTCCGCTCGGACCTTAATCCAGGCATGGCGGTGAATTTGATGCACAAATTGAAAATTTTCTATATATTTTCAAGGAGGAGTAGGCTTTTGCGTGAGGCTCCCAAATACGCTGTTTTGACCACTAGGGGCATAATTTTTGAAAAAAAGATCTCCGCTTCGAGATGCGCATTTATATTTGGAAGTTGAATCGCAAATAACAAGAAAAAGTGATGAGGAATGAATGATGAGTAGGCTTTTTAGTGCTTTTAGAGACGCCTACTAAAAACCATTTTCTGAGCGAAGGTTGAGGTATAAGATGCTCTGAATAGTACTGGCACCTTCCTTAAGAGTTGTACTACGTATTTGGAAGAAAGAATTAATTATTTCTGAAGCCAGGTTTCTCAGAAACTTCACTTGAAAATGTGTAAAAAAGAGCCCAATTATCGTCGCACACATCCTCAAAGTCTGATTATTTTGACAGTATGTTGCTTTTTACAGTACTTTAGGATATACGAAGAAAAAAAACAACATACTGTATGTATAATTAATCAAAAGTGAAGAAAAACTAATAACTAAACAATTACAGAAATCTCAGAAAAAATATAAAATAAATTGGTCCGATAGACCAATTTTTTTATTTTATTATAAACGAGATATTTTTGCTCAGTTTGAGCTATCAAAGAATGTGATCAAATTCATTCACAACTCAAGTTGTTTTCCGAATTATTTAAAAAGTTTGGCCAAAAATCTGGTAAAAGGTGACCAGGAAGCCCCGTAATTGATATGAGTCAAATCAAGTGTCACAGGAAAAAGTGGTCTATACGATTCAAAGTGTTTCAGCTCGCTAATGAGTCATTTTCTAATATCATTTCATAATCCTGAAAGCCGTAGAATTTAATTATCTGTCGTTTGACACTTGTCTCGAGAAAATCTTATTATATTTCAAACTTGATATTTCAGATTGAACTCTGCAAATGATTGAACGGACCACTTTAAAAGTGGTACTTTTTCCTGTGACACTTGATTTGACTCATATAGTATGGATTAAGGGCCCTCAGTTGACAGATCGTGACTATTTCAATGATATAAACAGCACGGGATACTAGCACCCAAATCAACCAATCAAATGTTCGGATTCCGCATTTTCAATTAGTCGCGATCTGTCGGTTAATTAAGGGCCCTTATTCAATATCAATTATTAATTACGGTATACCGCGGTACTTGCTGTGCCTATTATGCCACTTCGGTAATTGGTGTTATTTCCTGCTGACTTTATGCAGCAAAGAATAACACGAAGTACCGGAGTGGCATAAAGGTCTTGCTGTCCCGCAATAAATATAGTAATATATTAACTATGGTTATTTTTCGATTGCTTGAATTAATTTGTGTAATAAATAAATTTTCTGGATAATTTCAAATAAAGATTTTGAAATTTAACTTCCGAAGGAAAATATCTGTCGCTACGCGTAGCTACGTACCAATAAATTTTTATTCTAAATGTTATGCTTGCACAAAAACTTTCCTAAAAACTGGCTAATCTAACATTTTTTTTTATGTCTACTTCGAAAAAAAAAATTTCGGAAGTAAAATATAGGCGAAAAATCCTAAAAAATCAACTCCCTGTATTATTGGAACCAAACATCCAAAAAAACATTGAATTATATTTTTATTATATTTTTTATATTTTTGAACCGCAGCAAAATTCTTTAAAATGTATCAGAAGGACAAAATTCTACTTTATCCATCATGATGCCCGAGTAACTTAAATCTCTCATTTGCCTTTTAAAAGAATAGGGAATAAAATATGTAAGTGACTCGGGCATCATGATCTATATGAGTAGGGATAATTCGTACAGATTTTCGCGAAAATCGGCTTTATTTAATTAAATATTTGGATATCTTTATTGGGTGAAAAATTCTTCCGGAAAATGTAGTGAACTTTTTTTCCCCAAAAAACCAAAGTTAGAATGTGATACCTTAAATATTTCTAGAGTTATACTTTGTACGAATTAGCCCAAATGAGTTAAATTATGAGTTCAATATGAGTTAATATGAGTCAATATGAGTTAATATATATATGAGTTAAATAAAGCGTCCCGGAAAAAAGGTCTGTACGATTCACAGAGTTACAGCTCGCTAATGAGTTATTTTAGAATATCATTTCATAATCTTGAAAGCCTTAGAATTTAATTATCTGTCGTTTGACACTTCTCTCGAGAAAAACTGATTATATTTATCAGATTGAACTCTGTGGATAATTGTACAGACCCACTTTTCCTGGGACACATGATTTGAATCATATAAGAGGATTATGTTTTTTGCCAAAAAGGTTTTAGTTCACTTGTGCTGATATATCAGTTATGTGCTCACAAAGGTTAAGGGCCTCGGTGCAATTTGAGGGCCTCGGTGCAATTATTTTTGCCAGTTCAAAATTTTCGGATAATAACTTTTTCGAACGAAAGTTGCCACTTGTGAGCTAACTTGGTGTAATCTGATTTTTTTCAGATCGATTATTTCTACTTTATAAATCGTCTTTTGAAAAAACACTCAAAAAACGCGCGTTTGCTATCGAAGGTGTCTAAATTAAGGTACAATTTATTGTTAATTTTTTATTAATTAGAAGCCGTAAAAAACGGTCTTGACAACCATTCAAAATTTATTTAATTTTTTTTATACGATTTCTACGTCAAAATCGAAAATTTAAAATTTTGAAAAAAGACGAGAAAAACCGAAATTTTAGCACATCGAAGGAAATACTTTTTTTAATGAGTTTAATTAAATAAATTGTAAATAGTGGATGAGTCGACTTACCAATTTGACAAGTTTCGGTGAAATAATTTTTCTTTAATTCCGAATTAAAAAGGGTTTCGATGGATTTCTGCCAAACCGTAGTTTCGTTGCAAAAATTATGATTTAAAGTGTAAAGCGAAGAAACAAAACGAGGGCATATTTGACTGAAGTAAAATGTGGCATTGTCTATATTTTTAGCTGGTGATTCCAGAAAAATAAGTTTGAAAATTTTTGAACAAGAAATAAGGAAAAATTTTCAAAATATGTCCAAATATTTTCAACCAATAATCCCAAAAAATGTCATATAATTTTTCAAAGAACATATAAAGAATATTTTGTCTCCTACTCGAAAAGTGAAAGTGGCCATTTTGTAGAGTTTTTCTCGTTGATTCGATACATATAATTTGAAAAAAAAAGTACTGAAAAATAGGGAAAATTTTTCATAATTTTCGTAACTTTTTCAAAAAAAATATCTCAAAATTAAACGAATTCGAAAAGTTAAATTCGAACTCAAAATTTTGTGAAAAAGCGATTATACGAAAATTAAAAAGTTACAACAATTGCCTAGATTGTGAAACATTCCTTTGGTGGTATATTTAAAGGGAATAAAAACAAGGCAATGTGTACCCAATGAAAAGTTTAATCAAGCGCCCATATCCGGATCTGTCAAATAGCACCGAGGCCTTAAGGGTATGGTGGTTCCTACATTTTCTGCAGTTTTAAGGTCATAAAAATGCACCAAAGCAATCGTTTATGTTTTAAAAGTACAAAACAACCAAAATAAGAACGAAAAAATTTTCTAAATTTTTGCGTTTTTTTTATTTTTTTAAGTATTTTTCTCAAAATTATTAAAAATAAAATTAAGTATAAAAAAATTTGGTCTACACCTTTTTCGGCACGTGATATAGACGGCTTTGAGATATGTGTCGGACAGATATGCGAGATGTCCTGAGACGAAGTCAAAAAATATTTACAAATTTTTTGGTATGAACAATATTATATTGTTCTCCTACCCAGGGCTCGCTTTTACATGGCAAGTTTGTGAAAGTGGCGGCAAATCCTGAGTCATGTGTGTCTGCATGAGCCATTTGGCTCTGTTTCACGTGGAGTATTTTTATGAATTTTTTATTGAAATTTTTTTTGTTATTTGGTATATAAAATGAATTACGATAAAACAACAGGCGTGGCTTCTGTGCTTGAAATAATGCTTCAGTTAGTTGTAGACGGTCACTACGGACAGAAATCCAAGTCCATAGAGGCCAGTTTCTACGGTCTGTTTTTCGGACATTTTGTCAACGTGTTATTGGAAAAAGTGGCTTCTGAAATGAGCTGTCCTTGAAAAGCGGCCTAGTAAATTGTTGATATGAGCAATGGAAATAACGGCACTAAGGCCGATAGGACGCTCATCTCCCTTAAGTTTTATTTTTTCGGCCGTAAGCAGTGTATTAAAATTGTTTAATAGGGCGCGTCACTTCGGAATTTTTGGATTGGAACGGTTATCAAGGGGGATATTGGTATTCGGTTGTACCGTTATGCCATGTTCAGCTCTATGATCGGTTGGTCTTTTTGGTGGAAAGGGCCAAATGATGGCGTTATGTAATTAGTAGTTCGTCGCCGGTACTGGCTTCAGTTTCGAGGGACTGGACTGAACTTTTTGTTCAGGGAATGGTTTGGGCCCATTGTGGATACCGAAACAGACAACGCAAGCATGACAGAAAACTTTCGTCGAAAGGCTAGATTTCAACAGAGGCAAAAAAGAACGAAGTCTTTTTTTGCAAAGCGATCATAGAACAGGTGCGAAGTACGTGTAATGGTCCTAACTTTTTACCATATTAATTGATCAACCAAATAATTTTACTTTTATATAAAACTTGCTAGGGGGGAGTCGGTTATTTGTATATTTTTCAATGCGAATGCCATTCAATACCTTGTGTCTGTTTAAATGGAGTTTTGTGGCGTTTGGCTCGGGCTTGGCCCCTACCATAGAACGTTCATTTAAAGAATGATTATATTTTGCTATTAAAATAGTTTTTTCAACGGTTTCGTGAATTTATTATTTTATCTTAGGCTATGATTGAGAATAGAATATTTTTTGGACGAAAGGTTGACAGCAAAATAGAGACAAGTCTCTTGCAAGCGGGCTTCAAAATTTTGCCAATTATAGCCCCGTTCATCATGTGATAGATTCAGTATCCGGACATGTACAAATCAGGTTTGTTTTTTCGTGTTTGACCTGGTTATTAAGATCTGGGTTTTCTGTTAGAAGGGTTTATGTGCATCCTTCGAAACTTTCGTTGATGTTTTGTTTTGGTTCGCCACATGTCGATTTCTGGTGTGTGCGTTTGTGTGCATATTGACTTTATCCGAATAGTGACGGGTTCATTTTTGGATTGGCGTACAGTCGTGGTTCTATCGCTTGGGAAAGTGTACGGTAAGTGTAACTATGGACTCGCTCACAAACTGTTTCCAGGTTGCTCTATTCTACCCTGCATTTTTCTCTTTGCGACAACATGTGTAATACAAGTCTCTAGATTTAACTGCTTGTGCGTGTTATATGCATCCTGCGGACTTATCATAGTCGATTTTTACGGTGGCGGGGTTCTCTTTTCTTCCTCACTTTTGATAATGGAACCCGAAACGTCCATACAACTATTTTTAAATAGAAACTTTAATTATCAATAAAGACATAGATGGGGATTTTCCACGCGATTTAGAGATCACACAATCTTTAGATTTCACTTTGTTTTTCTTCTTTAGTGATTGTCTTAGTGTGATTTAGGCAAGGGTGCTTGATATTGCGCCGGCCAGTTGATGGTGTTGTAATAACTCAAGCTCCTAAACATTAGTTGGGGTCGAAAACGCGCTGTATGAGATAGTAGCTTTAGTGGAGCTTAGTTGGGTAGGGATTGAACTCGTTATGGTTGAATTTTAAAACGACTTACATGGATTTTGCTTGACATGATGCGCAATAAACTTCCGAACTTTCTAGGCGTATATTTTTTCTTGTGTTCAACGGTCGGTCTTCAATATATGAATGTTTTGATTATTTAAAATAACAATACCGACTCTCATGGATAAAAGTCAGGTGGGATTTTTTTTTTTACCATTTTTTTTTAACTTTACTTTATGTTTGATACGGGTTCAATTTTAAGTTAATTGTAAAGGTTTTTTGTCTGTTGGTGCTTCTAAGACTATATCAAGGCTTGGATGTCGGCACTTTCGTCGAAGGAATATTACTTTCATGTTGCACACTTTTGGGAGATACGTGGGACCGTGTGGCTATCACTGTGGGTCGGGTTGTTTAAATGACTTTCCTGATCGATTACGGGACCGAAGTGTTTTAGGGATAGACAGGTTTTTCGATCAAGTGCTATTGAATTTACGTGTTACGTTAATGGCCAAACACCGGATTTTTTATTGTTGCTGACTTTAAAGATTTTGCTGACTTTTAAGAAATGTTCGTTTATGAGATTTTGATGTGGATTCGAACAAATTCTCAAAACTAAAATCATTTTAACTACGCGTGGTCTTTTCGATTTTTCGTTTTCCGGGGCCTGACAGAGAGTTTATAATTTCAGTCAAATTGGTGACTAATGTAATTGTCCGGTAGACTTTTGCTCCTCCGGTTTTTTTTTGACCATCTCGTTTTTTACCCACTCTCCCGTTCTTTAGCTATCTTCTGTTTCTCATATCACCCAATCTCTCGGATTTTTTTCCCAATCTTGGTTTTTACCATTTCCTTTTCGCCCTAAGAATTAAATTTGTTTAGATAATTTTATTTTGTTTGGATTAATTGATATAACGATTTTCGCAGTCGTTTTCTTGCGTTTTCTGATGTCGACTTATTTATGAAGGCAAAGTCCTTATCAGAAGTCAAGGATAAACTGTCTTATTGATTGTGGAGAGGATGAGAAAAGGTCCTCTGGGAACGCTTTTTCGGTCTATTTCATGCAATATTTCAGTAAAACTTTTGTTCGCTTAAAGTTTTATTTTATTCATGATTTTCGAATGAGATTTGCTATACGCTTTGTCTCTCTCGTGCGATATGCTTAATTGTATTTGGTTTCTTTGGGTCGAAGCCTATTTGTATTATATATGAACAAAACTGGCCGAGGATTTTAGGTTTGATTACTATTCGGCCGGCATGTGATGTGAAACAGTACATTTGGTGAATTGCGTTGTGATGTTTGTGGTACGATAGGCGAATTGCCGAAGTTTATGCCAAATTGATGCCATTTTTCGTGAGAAATTCGAAAATTTTAGCCTGAACTTTATTTTTTTGACCTATATTTTTTCAGTATTCTAGATAGATGTTGTCTATTGTCCAGTATGGATATAATTCCAAAAAGCGATAAGATATTCACAGGATGCATTCGTGGGCTATTCTTCGGGTTTTTTTTCACAAGTAATCTTATATATAAGTTTTGAACTCTACTAAAATTCTAATTTTTCTTACTGTAACGACTCTCTTTTAGTTTCTCGTCTGTTTTATTTACTTATTATATTTAATTTAATTATTTTATCCAAAGTTTATTTCTAATAACTTTTATATTACATAAAGTTTAATGAGGTCTAGGACTCTGGAATCGACGTTTAAAATCTTCCGTTTTTCTCAACGGGTAATTTCGGGGAAGAAACCTTTTTTGTTGTTTACTTTTCCACAGTGTTTAAATCATCAATTTAGTTGGCTGTTGTATGTCCTTCTACTTGGTGTTAAAACGGGTTATTGCAGAAATCGATATAGATCTATACGCTTTTAGGTGTTTCTGTGACACTGACTCAGTATTAATAGGCACTACTTAAACGCTCTGGTCTCTTTCATTGATTGTATGTTTAAATATGTTTTAGCCGAAAATTTTCATTTTTTTAATTTCTGTCTCAGGTCTTTCGGCTTACCTAATAATGCGCATTTATTTCTTGATTGAGTACTGTCGGCCTATCAGACGACTTTTGATCATAATGGTTCGATCGTGAGTTTTTCTACTTTCGGTTTTAACTTAATTCGATTTCTCAGAAATCGTTGAACAATTCAAAATCGTGACCCATGCAAAAGAAATTATATAAATGTTCCTTCTTTTCTCAAGTTCATGCATTCTGAAATGTACTAGGGGAGTGTATTGCCTTGGAAGAGGTCGCAAACTGAAATTAGGACTTAGGTTATATGCAACTGGATAGGAATTAAACCACGCATAATCTACCAAAATTTAAAATGGCAGATAGTTTCGTTAGAACTTGCTTGCTGGTGGTCATTCAGGGTCGGCAAATTATTTCGGATTGTGTTTTTTTGTAATTAAGGATAGATCTACCAGATGCTAGTTCTCAAACGTTCTGAAGCAGCATGAACCGACCTCAATTAATTCGATTTTGAATGATGTTAACTTATTTTGTGGACATTCTATCATCAAAATTTTCAATTATTGTGTTAAATCTGTTAGTCGTGGGATAATTGAAATCGTAAATCACGGTTCAAAATTTTTTTCCTGCAACTTGTTCTTTTTGCTAATCTTGAAAATCTAATAGGGCGCGCGGGGACTTCTATCTGATCGGAAAAACGATTTCTCTTTATGCTTGTTGTCGAGACAACAATTATCTGGCTTTATCTCACAATTAATGAATTGTTTGTTGATCAAGATTGACAAAATCCGAAGTTGTTTACTTTTTAACTTAAGCTTTTAACATCAACCTTAAATGACTTTAATTTTTCAAAATTGTTGGGACTTTTTTTCATTTGAAAGTTGGCAGCCTCCCATGAACATGAAGTGGTGGATTTCTTTTTGTCTCATTTTGCTTGTCACCAGTTTAACTTACATTTGGATTGTGTCATCGGGATAAAAAAATGGCAAAATTAAATAATGAAAATCAGGCGCTGATATTTTTATGGACGACACTTGTGTTCAAAAATCTAGTTTTTGAGAAAGTTCCTCCTGAAGTCTCTGCAAACACTCATTAAATATCGATCAGGCTCTAGATTTAGAAGTGTTCGTTCCGCTGCCGGCTATCACTAACATCAAGATTTTTAAATCTCTCTTGGTCGTGGTTTTTGAACGTGATTTCATTTTAGCTTTGATTATTCGGTTTTTAAATTCTGATTTACTGGTGTAATGCATTTGGATATATTTCCATTTCATATGCTTAGGCGCGAATGTTAAGTTTCTTTGGTGTATTCACGCAGACTAGATCAAGTTTGTGCTCTGCGATTTTTCAAGGTAATCGGATTCTCTTCGACCCTTTTCATACCGTTGGAACCCCCCTTAATTAATGGGGTTTATAGGCAGTCAAATCTTTTGAATCGAATGGTATGACGGATTCTTCGATTTTTGAATGTTTCACCAGCTTGATTTAGTCATAAACAACACAAAATTTTGCTGAAAAAATTGGACTTCTCAAAACTTTGAATTTTCTTATGCGGCTCGAACGTTCATTGATCGACACATTGGTTCTAATATCATTCCAGAAAAGTTGCTTTAGATTCATTTGGTTCGTTTAAGGATGGCAGAAATCGAGGGAATTATACTATAGAAAATTTGGAAATTTAGGTGTTTTTAAAATTTTTTCATCGAATTTTTTTTATTTTTTTGGAGATTGTGAAATCGATAACAAAATGAAGAGTTGGATAAATTAGTTGCTTTACCATTCTGAGAGGCGAAATATAATCGCGTGGGAGTAAGAAGTGAGAAAAATAATTTTGAAATCTGTTCCTTGGCGTAAAAAAATGAAATTGTTTCATTCGAAAGTCATTTTTTTCGCGATGTTATCACTGGTTTATCGTGGTACAGTTCTAAATAAGTTTGTATGTCAGCATGTAACGGATCAATTTTTCCGTGGCCAAAATTTGCAAACTGAGTTCTTTTCGGACATATTCAAGACATTTTTGGATCTAAAAATAAAATAAAACGAGACACCAGTCTTTTATTTTTTGCTACTGCTATTTTCAGCAACTTATGTGTGGTGTGGATATTTTCTTAAGCGACGAAAAAAAAAATACAACTTTTAAGAAAATATTTTCTGCTCCCGGTGGTTCGCATGCGATTTTTTTAAATATTACAGCAGCGAAGTTAGATTTTAATTATAAACTATTCATATCCAGATTTTCTAATATTTTTACGTAGCAATTAACAAGTGATAAGGTCCCTAAAGTTCTTTACTGGCCTATAGAATCATCTTCTTAAATGGCGGTACTGGTCGTGGCGTATGAGGCCTTAGGGCATTAAAATGCCTTCAAAATGGAGGGTGATAACCTCATAGTGTACTAACGACAAATCAATATGATAAAGGTATTGGTAATTTTGAAAGTTTCAGCGCTTTTTTTCGGTTTTTTTTTCCAACAAATGAACTTAAAAATTACATTGCTTTAATTAACAACGTCAAAACGTCAAAATAGTATACTTGTCGATAAGGCCAATTCGGATAAATCAAGTGTTTCAGTGAATATTTTTTTGAGCCTACTTATAAAAATATCGACCAGCACTTCTTTTTTTTCGAATGTATTCTTTAGATTTCTCAAAAAAATCGATTTCGGAGTTAGCAGAGTCGAAATCTCAAAAAAGGCTCGAAGTCTTATGTTTGCTATTTGTATATGACGCTAGCTTAGAGCTAAAAAATACTAGATTTAAAATTTTTCTATGAGAAGAGAAGTTTTTACCGACCTAATAATTTCCAAAAGACCGTGGTTTTTTCACACATTCTAGAAAAATTTAGAGCGAAATTAGACAAAACTTGGATAGAACGTTATTTTTTGCGCCTACTATATTTCACAAGATTTGTGTCAAAATTTCAGCTAATTTATCGACATGAAACTGGGAGGGAGATAGTTTTTTTCATATTTTGGCATAAGGTCTCTTGTGTCGCTTAATGTGTAAAGGGAAGTGTATGATACCAAACCAAATAACGATGTTATTTTCCACAAGCTTAGAACCCACGCAGGCATAGGAAGGAAAAAGTTCCGCCCGGATTAATACCCTTTTCAGCAAGGGGATACATTTGCACACCACAGGCAACAAAACGGTCCTTCATCCGTTTATAAGTTCTAATTGAACTATATTTGGAGATATATATTAATCAATATAATAATTTTCATTAAAGATTGAAAAAAGTATTTTAAATCTTTTTCAAAATGANAAAAAAAGTATTTTAACTTTCAAAATTTGAGTTGAAAAAAGTTGGTATTTAAACCACGTGATACTATGTCATGGCAGACTCCAGGAAATGTATGTTCATCTCTATAACTGCGCAGTGCTTTGTTCTACTTTATACTTTTGTCTGATTGACTTTAGCTGTTGGGAATCAGAACATATTTTTAAATAAGTTCAAAATATTCATGAAAAAATCACGTTTTTTAAGAAATAATTGTTAGTTTTCTCGATTTAATGAGATTATTTGATTATTTTTACAATATTAAGCCAAATATGGTATAAGTGTATCACTCTGGCATGATTTTCACAGTTTATTTCCAGATATGTCTAGGATGCTAATTTTTTTTGCAAATCGTACTCAAAACACTTTTTTAAATCCTGGCTTATTTTAAATTTCAACTCCAGATTGGAGTCAAAAAATTTTTATTCGGAAGTAAGACTTAAGCAAAAAATCGCTTCCAATCAACTCGTCATAAAATTTGATCTTTTATGCAGATAAATTTTGGGTGATATTTTCAGATTCACATTGTTGAGTTTTAAAATGAATTCAAAAGAGAGCTTTTTAAATTATTTTTGGCTGATTTAAAGTGACCTCACCCTTTCAAAAGGGTATATGCCTCGGAGGGTGAAGGATAATCATACAAGATGGCTAATCTGACAAGTATCCTAAACGCCCTGTTTGGCTAATTTTTAATCGACAAAATTCAATTCCAGCGACCAGTACCCCCTTAAGGAA
This sequence comes from Oikopleura vanhoeffeni, assembly GCA_004367855.1. Lineage (NCBI taxonomy): Eukaryota > Metazoa > Chordata > Appendicularia > Copelata > Oikopleuridae > Oikopleura > Oikopleura vanhoeffeni. Next base: position 290,721 of record SCLH01000424.1, on the reverse strand, counting down.
GTGGGTGTCGCTGATTTGGACCTTTTATAAGTCATACAGTATGATACAGTCATACTGCATCTGAAAGCACAAGACTTGTTTGACAATGCATTAGAGAGTTTTTTTTTGAAATTTTAATTCGGCGTCTCTTGGGGGGCTATGTCAACTGTTTATTTAATTTTGACAAAATTTTAGAAACCAAAAAAATTCCAAATCGACAAAATGCTTCAAAATATTTTTTTTCCGTAAATTCAAACACTTTTAAGGATTTTGGTGCAATTTTTTAACTCGGTAGCGTCAAAAGAAAACAAATAAAAGCACTTTCAATTTATATCATAAATAAATAAATCATTTTTGTTTGCGTTTTTTGGCCATCAAAAGCAAAAATTTGAAAAAAAACTCGTGAGAAGATATTTGTATTGTTGTTTTCTAGCCTGACACAAAGAAAGCTCAAAAAATGATGTAAATTGACAGAGAAAATAGTTTATTAGTGTTCTTGGGACGCTTAATTAAATGTTTGTTTGTGATGCGTAGGTGCGAATGTAATCAGATTCTGGTAATGTTGTGAAATGACACGAAGTGGTTCTGTAAGTACAAAATGTTTTTGGAATATCACCTTTGCTAGTTTGGCGAGAAATTACCTTGGAAAATGCTCACATTTGCGACACCCACTCCCTTAAATTAAGGAACTTTTTTAGGAGGCTATGTCTAAAATAAATCATCCGTGACATATTTTAAATCTTTATGAATTGAAACTTCACAGAAATCCTTACGGAACACATTATTTTGGCTCTCGTTTGCACGATAACGGTATTTTATATTAATAAAAATCATAAATATAATTTAAAAAATACATTTGTTTGAACTTCAAAACCGATCGCACTACACTTACCAAAAAACAAAATCAAACGTTAATACAAAGTTAGGTGTGCATATCGATCATGAATTCATGATGCCCGAGTAACTTAAATCTCTTATTACCTATTCTTAAAAAGCAAATGAGAGATTTAAGTTACTCGGGATGATGATGGCTATATGCACAGTGGCTGGTTTGGTGTTGTACAACGATTTCAAAGCCTCTCCCGTGAAACATTTTTTTCCAGTGACCACGTATTTGATTCGTATTTTTTAGCTGGCCTTTGCTGCCGGGTCGATAGTGAAATGTATAAAAAGTGATATGTAATAAATTGCGACTTTTGAACATAAAGCGAGAACAAGAAGTTTAGAGAATAAAATTCTAATGTTTTCCGCTGGATCAGATTATTGAGATCAAATTCTTTTAAATGATAAAAAAAATTTTTTTGCGCCACTTGATTATTTTGAAAATGAATGACATCATGAAAAATACAGATATTGGTACACTCACAAAATGTTTAGCAAATTTATATTTTGATTGGGCTACGCAAAAAAATAATTTTTTTATGCTTTTGAAGATTCGACCTTAATAATCTGATCTAGAAAAAACATTTGGAATTTTATGCTCTAGACTATTGTTTTAGCCGGTTCATGTTCAAAATCTCAAATTTATACATTTCACTTTTTATACATTTCACATCGACCCTTTGCTGCCCTCTAGAAATTGTTTATCAAGATAATTTCTGACTGCACTGTTTTTTCTCGATTAAAACTCATTTTGGCGTTCAATTCTCTTTTAAGGGTATGCGACTCGTTGATTTAATAAAGGCCTTAGATCATTAAAAATGCTCCCAATTGATACGGAGGTGACATTAAGTGTAATAATAACCCAATCATAAAAAAAAATATCGAAATTTTCCGCATTTTTTCGATTTTTTCTAAGTATTTTTTAAAAGATGAATTAAGAAATAACGTTGCTCGAATTTGACCACTTAAACTTCAAAATATCGACTTGAGTAAGCCAACTTTCTCATCAGTGTTTCACTGGTTTCTTTGAGCCTACTTTCGAAAAAATCGAAGCACTTTTTTTTTTCGGAATTTTTCGGAAAATGAACAAAAATATCATATCTCAAGTTCGAGCTGAAATTGAAAAAAGCTCTCCTTAATCTCTTATAAATTTTTTGAAGAAATACTGATAAAAATTCTGACCATTTTGCAAACATATCCTCAGGAGGAGATCGATTTGACAGTCGCAATTGTTAAAAATCGTCGGTTATTTGGCGATTCTAGAATTGTGCAGTGCCTGAGGAAAAGTCTCTTGAAACAATTTACTACTACACGTACTGATCTGCTGAAAATTTTGAGCTCAATTGATATAACCGGTTCTGGGAAGGAGATAGATTTGAAATTTTTGAAAACGTCAACCTTTTAGTATGTACGCTATTGTGCATGGTCAAAATAATTGTAATGTACTTTTTCGACATGATCAAGGATAGAATCTTACAAATAAGCATATTCGGTTTTTCTCAATGAACTGTTAGTTTTCAATATATTTCACCGAGAAATGTCAAATCAAGTCGCATACCCCTTAAGGAGTACTGGTCGCATGTTTAAAGGCCAAAAAACAGGGTTTTTCAGCAAGCGTCGCCTCAATAGATACAGAAACAGCACAGACATATGATTTCAGTTTAGGAGATAATTAACATTAATCTTGCTTTCACAAAAAAATCGAAGCCTCTGATTGGCCGACAATCAGGAACACCTTTCAACAGTGGCACTATTTTCATTCAAAAGCCTACTCCTCTGAGTTTTAAAGTAGAGAATACTTTTAACTAATTTGTATTGAACCACGAGAACGTGGGCAAACCCAAGTCAGTCTTTACCAAAAAAATTATCCGGCGTAAATAAGCAAAAAACTGTTTTTTGCGCTTATTTTGGAGTGCCCTCGGAAAATACTACCCTCCCTGGATTTTGACGCAGAAACCTAAAACTGTATGTAGACTCTCTTAGGATACGCGCAAAGCCCCTACCACAATTTGCATTTTTGGTATCTGTCTTTTTGGAAACCGCGATTCAAATGCTCAGAATTTCCAAAATTTTGAAAAAAATCACACTAATATGTTCAAATCACATGAAAATACTTTTTTATACAAATAATAATAAAAACATCTGATTCAACTTATTTTTGTCCATATTTTCAAGAAAAAACATTTTAAAACTAATCTGCGAAATATTTCATTCTGAGTCTTTAAATGCGACCAGTACTCCCTTAAGGGAGTGGGTGTCGCAAATTTGAGCCTCTTTCGACGGCATTTCCCGCAAACTAGCAAAGGGTGATATTCCAAAACATTTGTCACTAACAGAACCAACCTCGGTAATTTTGAATTAACAGTAACTATCAATCGCACCTACGCACGACACACTAGCTTTTAAAAGCGTTCTAAAACAAAGACACGATCTCTACCTCTCTGTCAATTTACATCATTTTTTGATTATTTTGTTGCTGAGGCTAGAACCTAACAAATTAATGCATTTTTTTTTAAAAATTTTGCTTTGGGCCAAAACAGCAACAAACGAAACTAAAATTATTGATTTATTATGATTAAATTGAAAAGTGCTCATTGTTTTCTTTTGACGCTAACCGAGTTAAAATGCCACCAATCTTAAAAGTGTTGTATTTACGGAAAAATTATTTTGAAGCATATTTTTCTGGTTTCTAAATTTTGTCAAAATTTAGGTTCAAAATGAAAGTTGCCATGGCCCCAAAGACGCCAAAGCAAAATTCGAAAAAAAAACTTTAGTTTATTGTCAAACAAGTCTTCTGCTTTCAGATGCAGTATTAGTCGAAACTGTATCTCTCAAACTGTGGAGAGATGACTTTTGCCTGAGCCTTCAACTGCCATTTCAACAATTTGGGTAAAAATGAAAAATTGACATGGCCCACTAGAGACGCCGAGCAACAAATTTCGAAAAAACTCATAATTATATTGTTGAACAAGTCTTGTGCTTTCAGGTGCAGTATGAGCGAAATATAATCTCTCAAACTGGTGGAGGAGATAGCTTTTGCCTGAGCCTCAAACTGACATTTCAAAATTTTAATTTTTGGTTTTTACGCGTTTTGTCCGCTGAAAGCAAAATTTTATAAACAAAAGCGCTTTCGCATTATTTGTAAGGCTTCTCCGGAGCTCACGCAAAAAATAATAAAAATGATGAAATTAAAGGAGTAGGTAGAATGCGGTGTCTTTTTAAGAGGCTTTTGAAATAGTAGGTGTCGGCGAGATGGATGTATCAGATTATTGTTAAGTTCAAAATTACCGCGAAGGTTGGTTCTGTAGTGACAAATGTTTTTTTGAATATACACCTTTGCTAGTTTGACGGGAAATGACCTTGGAAGAGGCTCAAATTTGCGCAGACACCAACCCCCTTAAGGCTTTAGTTTAAAATTTGCTTTCAGCCTCCCCCCCCCAGACAAAAACGCGAAAAAAATAAAATTAAATATTTGAAATGGTCAGTTGGAGCTCAGGCAAAAGATCCTCAACCATTTGAGAGATACAGTTTCTGACTCGATAACTGTCATCAGAAAGCACAGACTTGTTTTTCCATGGCATCAGAGCGTTTTTTTGAAAAATTTTGGCTTTTCTTTCCGGGCGTCCTCTTGAGTCCCATGTCAAATTTTCGATTTTAGCCAATGTGTTTGAAATGGTCAGTTGTGGGAGGCTTAGGCAAAAGGTATCACTCCACCAGTTTAAAAATACGTTCGGCTTCATACTGCATCTGTAAGCAGCAAAGCCTTGGTGACAATTCATTAGAGAGTGTTTTTTTTTAAATTTTTTGGCGTTTCTGAAGGCCACGCTCAACTTTTTTCATTTTGAGCTAAATTTTGACAAAATGTAGAAACCAGAAAAAATGCTTAGCAAAATACTTTTTTCCGTAAATACAAACTTTTTAAGGATTTTGGAGAAATTTAACTCGGTAGCGTCAAAAGAAAACAAGATTAGCGCACTTCCAAATTAAATCAAAAAAATCAATAAATTTTTGTTTCTCTTTTTGGTTTTTTTGGCCGCCGAAAGCAAAATTTAAAAACAAAAGACATTTTGCACTTATTCTTAGGCTTTATCCGGACCTCACACAAAAAAATAGAAATGATGAAATTAAAGAATAGGTACGAACTGCGTGTTTTTAAGAAGCTTTTTAAAAGGTAGGTGTCGGCTGAGGTATGTGGATTGTACAGATTACTGTTAAGTTCAAAATACCGCCAAGGTTGTTGTTAGTTACAATATGTTCTTTTGAATTCACCGTTGCAGTTTGGCGAGAACATGGACCTTGAAAGGCCTCAAATCAGCGACACCCACTCCTTAAAAGCTACATCTACTATATACTATGTTACTGTATAATGTATCATCTGATCGCCACTTCGCTGGGCTTTTATGCCAATTTTTTTTATTAATTCTGCTTTTGAAAACGACTTTAATACGATTAAGTTTTTAACAATTTGTAAATAGCTTAACACTGAGAAATTACATGGTTATAATAAAACAAAATAAATTGATTCGAATAGACCATTTTTTAATATTCTTCTGAGACTACAAAAGTTTTAAATTACACAGTTTTTGTTTCAATAAAGAAAAAAATGTCTGATTCGACCATTTATTAATTAATTTTTTTCTAAATATTTGCTCAGTTTGGGCTATCTAAGAAACTCATCGATAAGTCGTTTTCAAACAGCCAAATTAAATAAAAAGTTATGAAACGAAAAAGTTGGGCATAAATCCCTTCACAGCAAGTGCTACCGTTTATAGATATATGAGTTCGTATATGAATAAAATAATAAACAATCCGATTTTTTGTGGTTACTGAGAAAAACTGGATTGGGCTCCGGATTTTAGAAAATAAAATTAGCGTTTTATAAATTATGTTGTTGCTTCTACACCGTGTGGTGTTCAGATTAAGACATAGTTTCAATATCGTTCCAGTAAATCATCCAAGGAAATCTTTGGTGGCTTTTGTTGTCTGATTATCACTTTTATTTCAAAATCGTCAATTGTCGCGCACTGTTTTTAACGAGTACAGGCCCATGAGCGAAATGCGAAAGTGTCAGTTGACATTATTTCAGCAGGCATTGAACTTCTTATGATCGCTAAAATGGCATGTCTAGCTTTTTACACTAGAAAAAGCCTATATCAAACTTGTTTCAAAACAAGGCGTTTTTTCAGTCCATTCGCCCCAATCTGAGGCTAAATCGAAAAAAATAGCCACTTGACATTTGAATCAGACAAATTTCTTAGATGTTCTCAAATATTTTTCATATGTGGCTCTAGTATCCTTGTTCATCAAAAATTTACAGCTGATAGTTCTGATTGGTTCAAATTAAAAAATAGATCCCGAGAAATTTAATCATCAGTTAAACTAACTTTTATCGGTTGATTCCGGAAGATATATATTTTAATACCTCATTCATCAAGTTTTGTGTATTTTTTGTCCTTGAAATTAAAAAATCGCTGATAACTGCC
>SCLH01000424.1:264617-284356 GCA_004367855.1 Oikopleura vanhoeffeni | reverse complement strand
AAAAATTACTTAATTGAGTAAAAATTAATTAGAAATTTAAAATATAAATTTTAAAGGGTATGAAATTCAGGTCACTCTAGTCTCCAACGTCCCTCAAAGTGCTTAAGAAAAAAAAATCAAGATAAAAAAAATTCATGAACAGAGAAAATGTACGGGATTAACTATTTTATTTATAAGTAATGTTCTCGGGAAAACTCAAATTTCCGACCCGAAAAAACTCAAAATATCAAAACACTGGTATCCATTACCTCTAACCTCTAGTTTCAAGGTACCGGTCCCTAATAAATTGACATCATTCTCGATAAAATATTTAGGCCAAACAGAGCTTTCAAGGATAATCAAATTCAGATAAGCCAGTTTGTAGAACTAAGCCTTCATCTGCGTAAACATGTGTCAAAAACTTTTTTGTCATGACCACACTCCTTCACACATAAACGGCACAAGAAGATCCACCTAAGCCAAAACACAAAATCTATCTCTCCTCCAGGTTTTATTGAATAAACCCAAATTTTAACATAACCTGTATAATTGATATTGAAACTCTGAGGAGCGCTTTGCGATAATGCAATCATTCGAGAATATGAAAAACCGGTCCAAAAATACGGTTTTTGGACTTTTTTCATCGGAAATCTATCTCCTCCTAGTTAAATTCAAAATTCACTCAAATTTTGTAATACGGTAGCTCTCGAACAAAATAGAAAATCTGAGGAGCCGTTTTTTCAATTTGACCCAAACTCAAAATTGAATATTTTTGAAGGTCACGTGGAAAAATTTCCGAAAAAAAACAAGTGCTTCGATTTTTTCGAAAGATGGCTCCAAAAAGAAAGTGCAGAAACACTGAAGAGAAAGTTGGCTTACTGTCAACCCGCATATTTTGAAGTTTTATGGTCAAATTGAACACAAACGTCTATTTTTACATATTTTAGCGAAAAATACTTAGAAAAAAATCGAAAACGCAACACATTTTCGAAAATTATATGTTTGTCATTTGGGTGTTTTATTGCGTTTCAAAACACATAAACAATTGATTTTGTGTGACTATTTTATGACATAATAACTCGCATAATATAGTAGAGGCCGGAATACTCCTTAAGATAAAAAAACTTTGGTTTCCAACATATTGAAAATAACCTAAGTATTTTATTTTGGCTTTGGTTTTGAGATACACCCCAAAAAGGTGTTAACGTGTTTAGTCGCCCCCACCCTCTTGAATCCTGCCCCCATGGAACAAATTGGAAGAAGCCAAAAATTTGTCGAGAAAAGAAGAATTTAGATAAGAAAATGTTTCAACATATATATAAACATTAAATAAAGGCAAAGGCTTCGCCCTCGCCTTTGTTTAAATTATATGTCCTAGACAAAAAACCGGCGTGAAAACCACGAAACGCAACTTTTGACGTTCTAGAGTTTTTGAAATATTAAAAAGCAGAATTTTTTTTCGTTTTTCTTCAAAGGATTATAAAAGTAACAAATAAGCTATTTATTCGATAGAAGATCAAAATTGAAATTTGAAGAACGAAAAAGAATGTAGTATTTTATTGAGCACAGATTTTTTTCAAATTTTTATCCATTATAAAATTATTGTCAATTTATAATATATGTATATCTGAACTCCTAAGCGTAGTCTATTACAATTAAGCAGCTGTGTCTCTTGATCGAGTAGCGCTTTGGATTTGAACGTATTTTTCCGTAAAGTCAATAAAAGCGAAAATTCAAGCGATTATTCACTACATTGTGTTCAAAGACTAGACACTGACTCGTATATTTATCTTACGAAGTTTTATTTCAAAGAATTTCCGGGTTTAGAAAGTGCGAGGGAAAAACGTACATACCGCGGTATACCGTATGTGACAAACGGTATGTCTTAAAATTTCAAAACACATCATCTAAACATTTAATGCAGAATATATTTTTTCAATTTTCTCCAATGTTACCCTATATCAAAAATTCTTCAAGGTTCACTCTTCAACTACTGTATGACGGGCTTTTTTCTGCTTGAACAATTTCATGCTTGGAAATTATGAATAATTTAGTCATTGAAATCAAACAGAAATCGTGTTTTTATTTTATCTCGGTGGTGAATTAAAAGGTAAACTATTATTGAATAGTTTCAAAATATGTAACGCGTCCATTTACCGTATTCTATTATATCCGCAAGTTTGGCATCAGTGAGCCAATAGTTCCATGATCTATTTTCAGAATTAGAAAAAAATATTGACTCAATAGCGGCCTAAACAGCCTATTAATTTTTTCTTAGTCGGCACCAGAGAGTTAAAAGACCGGTTCTACCCAGTCTTTAATAATAGGTACAGACTCATCATATTTCCATTCAGAACCCAAAGAATCGAGGAATAAAAAAAAACAAGTTTTTTCGACGATCAAACTAAGACACATTTTCGGCACCAAATGTATTTAATATATTTTTTAACTTCTACTAAAGTCTTTGCAGGAAGTTGTAAAACAGATGATTTGAATTGTGCTGGAATACAAATATTTGAAACTGAATGTCATTTTAAAATCAAAGCCTCGACACAACAAACAGTCAAAATTGAAAGAAAAAATCAAAATTCTAGCGGAGGTATTTTACAGTATATATTTGAAAAGGAGGAAACACAGCAATTTCAGCTAACAAGAAGCTGGAAAACAAAGGATTTATTTTATCCAAATATAAAGTGGATTTCTTTCGGAAGGAAAGTGCAAAAAATGAAAATTATTATTCAATCACAATCTTGGATTTTTGAAATTTCATGAAAATTTTGATGACTTTTGAAATTTTTCATCAAAATTTCTTTTAATTTTTGAAAATTCAGGTCAAATTTTTTTCTGATGTTCGAAATTTGAAATTTTTTTTTGATTTTTGAAATTTTAATGAAAATTCTGTTAATTTTTGAAATTTTTTATAAAATTTTTTTTTTGATTCTTTGGAAATTTTGTCCATTTTCAAATCTTTTAGAAAAAAGTATTTTGTAGATTACATTTATAATAAATTAAATTATTTCAAACAGAAAAATTAAATTTTGGACTCTTGGGAAAAGTAGAGTATGATTGCTTGATTTATTCCGGACCACTTTGACATTTCAGAGCAATTGAGCTGGACCATTTTGATTCTGTTCTTGTAACACGCCAATTTTTCGGAATTGGACGATTCTCCTAGGCGTAAAATATTTTTGGTTGTATTGTATTTTTTGCACTTTTTAAAAGCGATATTTACGTGGAGGATACTTTTTGTTGTACTGTCGAAATCCCTGTCAATGATACATGCAGTGTGATACCTAAATTGATGATTTACAGGAATGGCCCTCGATCAGGCTTGTAAAGGGATGCATCCCCGACCGTATGTTTGAGAGCCGTATCCTTAAACCTACGCAAAAAAGGGATGGAAAACCCACGCAAAAGCCATCCCTTTTACAAGCCTGCCCTCGATGAACCGTAACGATATGCTGTTTGACAGTTTAAATTACATCGAACCGGTAGCACAAGCAAGTAAGGACATTTTATATCGGGAAATATATTNATATTCTAGAAATTTTATGTTTAATTCTAGAAAAAAACGTTTGAAAAGCAAGGTCAATCCAACCACGTGATACTACCTCATGATAGGCTCCAGGAAATGTATGTTTATCTTAATAACTGCACAGTTCTCTGTTTTACTCAATACTTTTGTCTGATTGACTATATCTGTCGGGAATCAACAAATATTTTTAAATTAGTTCATAATATTCATGAAAAAATCACGTTTTTTAGGAAAAAATTGTTAGTTTTCTCGATTTAATGAAATTATTCGATTATTATTACAATATTAAGGCAAATATGGTATAAAAGTACCACTCTGGCATGATTTTCACAAATTATATATTTTTTCAAACTCATCATTTTATCCATACTAATATCAAAATAAGATATTTTGAAATTTCACTCCTAAAAAAATATTTTTTCTCCAGATATGTCCAGAAGGCAAACTTTCTTGCAAATTGTACTCAAAACACTTTCCTAAAAACTGGCTTATTTGAAATTTTAATTCCAAATTCGGATCAAAAATTACTTTTTCGGAAGTAAAAGTTAAGCGAAAAATCGCCTTTCAATCAACTCGTCATAAAATTTGAACCCAGTATCCGATAAAATTTTAGGTAATATTTTTAGATACACATTGTTAAATTTCAAAATGCATTACAAGGAGAAGTTTCGGCGATCATTTTTCCATCATTTTTGGCTGATTCAAAGTGGCTTTAGCCTTTCAAAAGGCTATATGCCTCGGAGGGTTACAGGGTATCAATTTGATACTATCAAATAGTAAAATAACCTAAAAAATTAGCAGTACCACGTAGCTTGAAAAGTTATATAATGGGCGGCCCATTATGGGCCATAATAATTTATTGCCCAAGATTACAGAAAGATCGAATGTACGAGTACCAATACGTATCCCGTCAACTTTTAGCAAAACATAAAGTATCTGTGGTTCTATGTCTATAAGGACAACTAGACCAAAAATATGCAAAACCCATATTTAAACTTAAAGCATGCCCTGTATGAGGACAATATGTACGAGATTGGAGAAAGCAAAAAAGTCTAGTTATTAGTGTCTTAACAAGAATTTCAAAATTAAATAACAACATTAAAACAATAGGGCAAAATATTAGCTGAAATTATACACAAAAATCACCGTTAATTTTTTCTGGATTTTTTTTGTATTTTTGAATAAACTATGGGAATTAACAACAGATATCAGGAGTTGTGACAAAATACTAATCATTTGAACAATCAGGTCGTTTCCCCAATTTTAAGCCTGCAATCCCCTGAAAATGGAAGAGAATATTTTCTACAACAATCAAGATTTATTTATCTATAACATTTTTGTTGATTTCGAGCGAAAATTAAATACCGGATATCAGAAAAATATTCGTGAATAATTTCAGCATGCTATAATTTTTGAGAAAATTTTTTTTTACATAAAAAAAGTGCCAATAAAATATTTTGACTGAATTTTTTTCATAATTTTCCCTAAAAATATCAAGTCATATCGACATTTGGAATAATTTGAAAATTGCATTTTTATTCTAAGATCTTTGAAGATTATAAAATTAATCTTACTTTTTCGTTATTAATCAACACTGGGTAGATGACATACCATAATTTGCCCGATTTGATTGATCCCAATAATCTAACCTGTTATTTTCACCCATAATTTCGAAATTTACATCATTATTTGAAAAAGTTTGATAAAAACTGGATGAAAGATGGATAAAAATATCATAAGAATAATAGCTATATAAGATTTTTGACGATTTCCTAATACAGTGAACCGTGAAAATGTTTACCTTATTTGATAAAAATGGAAATATATATTTCATCGTCTCCATTTTGTTCTATTTATACCTTTCATGCAAAATTATCCGATTGTATTCATGGGGCATAAATTTAATTGATGCCGCATAAAAATAAAATAAATTTAGTTATATATATCATTATACATGTATATATTAATTATAATTATATATATATCATAAAACTCTCGGAAGAAAGTTATGTCGGAATTAAAATGATTGTCTTTTAATTTCTAGTAAGACCATTGAAATCAGAAAATGAAATTTGTTTGTACAGGATATTGTTTTGAAAACATGGACCCTAAATCACATCAGTTATATATCCCTTATTCACACTTTTGTTAATATCCCGGCCCTGTTACTTAAAAACACACTACGTTTCCTAATCAGGGCCCGGATATTAACAAAAGTGTGAATAGGGGATATGCATTTTCAGTCTTACATGCATAATTTTTTATTTCGAAGAAATTAAAAGAATATCCTTTTCCCAACCTAAGTCCATCTTAAAAATGTGATTGCTTGAGTGATTACACACCGATCAACTATGGCGGTCTCAATATCAAGCAGCCTAGCCTATAATCATACTCAAGACAATCACTAAGACGACGTTTGTCGGATTCGAACACTCGCTATAGAGATAGTTAGCATTTTTAAGATGGACTCAGGTTGGGAAAAAGATATGCAGTTGGTAAAATGTCTATTAAAAGGTATGCATACGGATTCTATCATTCGACCGATCGGCCAAATCGACTTGTTAGATTAAAATATCAACATATACTGAAAAACGAGGAATTTTATGGCGTGTTGTATAATATGAATAATTTTTTTCAAAAATTGATATTTTTGTTAAAAAATTATAATTTATTTCGAAAGAGCGATTATCGAGCGGTTTTCGGACCTGGAAATTTCAAAAGCAAGACCCCGAGAAGAGGTTCATTGTTTTTCTGAAAGCTAACCAGTAGCTCGATTAAATGTAACTCTAGGTATGCATTATAATATATAATTGAAATAAATGTTCTCCAGAGCGTCTCCTTTCGTCTGTTATAAAATTAATGTTGTTGAGACAGCGACACAACTTGAGACTTTCCTAATCAAATTGTAGTGAAGTGCTCTGATTGACTAAAAAATAGTTTCCCGGGTCATAATATTAGATTTTTTGATCTTTAAATTATTTCATCAGTTTTTACTTTTTACTTTTATTAAATAACATGCATGATAAACGGAAATTAAGGATTCTGTTGTGTATAGGTCAAGGATGAGCGTCCGAGCTGAAATGGGCGTGCGATCCGATGTGATATTCAAAATCAGCTCGGTAATCGGGGTCGTGCTTTCCGTATCCAAATTGGCCAATCGACTTTTTTTGTCCTCACTATACTTTGCTTAGGTGGGTACGNAAAGCACGCCCGTGCTTTCCGTACCCAAATTGGTCTACATTATTCTTTTTTATTTGGGTCAATTTGGGTACGGAAAGCACGGGCGTGCTTAGCGTACCCAAATTGGTCTGGATGAAACATATGTTGTGAAAAAACGCACCGTCATGATTATGTGTCATGAGGGTGGTTGAGGAATTCCACCAACTGCACTGGAGCACGGTGATAGGCATAACTTATGCCGCATAAGTAGGGTCAGTAACGGGAGACTTATCTGGAAACTATTAGTTTAAAACCCTTCTTTAAGTTTTTGTAACGCGATCGGTATAATAACAACAAAAATCAATAATAAATCAACCTTTATAGCGCGTTTTAGAGCCCGAAAGGTTGTTTTTTCATAGTCAAATTGAGACCACTTGGATGCTCTAAATTTTTTTTCATGGTCGGCATCATTCTTTTTGAGAAACTTTAACCCCATACACTCAATGAATCCGTACTGAGGGGTTTAGTTTGGCAGATAAGTCTCCCGGTACTGACCCTACTTATGCGGTATACAGTCGGTGGAAGTTCCTCAACACCCTCATGACACATAATCATGGGACGGTGCGTTTTCTTCACAACATAGGTTTCATCCAGACCAATTTGAAGCACGCCCGTGCTTTCCGTACCCAAATTGACCTAAATAAACAAAAATTAATGCAGACCAATTTGGGTAAGGAAAGCACGGGCGTGCTTAGCGTACCCAAATGGGTACACTAAACACCGACTCCGGTAATCTAAGGATGCGACCCTACCCGAGTTATAGATGAAAACGTCCGCAATTAAATTGATATGAAATATAAATGTTATTCAAATGTATAACGATAAGGTTTGTTTTAGCTATTGCAGGCGTTCCATACTTTTGACTACCTTTCATCTGTCATAACATGTTACAGCCTACTATAGCTAAAACAAACCTTATCTTTGGTAGTTTTTTAATTGTCGTCATCCTTTTTATGACCATAACGGGAAAACCATAGGCAATATCTAGATTCACTGGTGACCGGATACCTGTTGAACAGGCAATTTGAGAATAAATTTTAAAAAATTGAAATAAAATTTTCTATAAAAAATGGAGTTAAATTGGTACATGTATAGAAAGTCGTGTAAAAAGATAAACGACAGACAAAAAATCTTCAAGTTTCCTGATCTTACTTAAACAAAGTGGAGGCTACTGTATTAACAACTGATTTGAATCAGTTTTGTCAAGATTACCAATTTCAAAGCAAGTATCGATAACTTTTTAATGCGGGTGCCATAAACCCCAGCCAAGACTGGGAGTCGTTATATACTTACCGAAAAACTACATAAGTCAGAAATTTTTTTCATGCTTTTATAGGTTAGCTGAACCGATATTAATCTGTTTCACTTGATAAAATTATTTTATTCACTTTAGGATAAGATTTTGAGTTCGGTAGTTTTCACTTTTTGAAATCGTAAAAATTTCAAAAAAATTCAAAACTATTATGAAAATTTTTCCGTATTTTTGTCCAATAATTTTTTCCTGATCGTCTTTTTCTGAATCTATGAATAAAAGCAAAAATAGCACACTTTAACTTTTTTCAATGCCATGTCTAAATATTTTCTGACTCGCCTGTTTGAAAAATCACTAATAGTTATTGTCCATTTTTTGTCGACTTTTTAGAAAAAATTGATAAAAACTTTTCCGCCAATCAAGTCCAAAATTTTTTGTTATTGGTGTTTTTGTAAACTCTTCATAATAAATCAGGGCAGAATCAATTATTAAAATGTTTTTGGTCTCTATGTAAAATCCTATGTCAACTAATGAGTTGGTCGCGCGAACCTTTTCCATTTCTAAACTCACGATGAAAATNAATAAATTTTAAAAAATTGAAATAAAATTTTCTATAAAAAATGGAGTTAAATTGGTACATGTATAGAAAGTCGTGTAAAAAGATAAACAGACAAAAAATATTCAAGTTTCCTGATTTTAATAAATAAAAGTGAGGGCCTATCAGAGGGGTACAACCCAATTGCCCCTGAGGTTGTTGGCGCATGCAATATTGAAAATATTTATTATCCTCTTTACAGTGAAAAACATGAGAATTATCACGTTCTCCACTTTTACATGTATTAAAAAGGGATTTTTTCTTGTCCCACAATCTGTAGTCATGTACTCGAGATATGGAATATTTTGAGTCATTTTGTTTTATGAAAATACTGACAAAATAATTGTTTTATACAATAGTACCACTAGGGGAATAGTTCCCAATAAAAGCTGTTTTCAAATGTAAGTCATTTTGCCGATTTTTTATGTTTAAAATTAAAGTACAAATAGCGGTTAATCTGTCATCATTTTGCACATTTTCTTAATTACTCTCAATCCATTTCCCCCTTTTTGATTTCCCGCAAAAGTCGCACCCGCGCCTCCATCCATAGCTTTTTGCACTGATTGCTCTCTGCTGTTGCATGCGTCAAAAACCGCAGGGGCAATTCGGCCGCAGCGCTATCAGAGAGCACAACAAAGATATTAGGAGCTCCTAGGAGGACGCACCCTGGTTAATAAGTGAATTGTGTGATTCATATTGGCAAAAATATTCATTCTAATTTAATTTTTTTAATTGTTTTGCAAAATTAAAAACATGCGTTATATCTTGGAGAAAATCGTTTATACGGAATTTGACTAATTTTTTGATCACTTTGCATTTATTCTATGTTTTTTATTACTGAAAGTGAATAACAAATTATCTAACCCACAAATCATATGTTGCATGATTTTCCCCATAAATAATCTTCAAGTTTATCGATAACAATCGATAGAATAAGGATTCATTCTAACCGAAAAAACCGGTAATAATTGATTTTTATTGGTAAAAATTCCTGTTTTCCGAATTGATTATCACGGAACTTTTTAATCTTGGGCCCAATTTCACCAAAATTGAATTTCAGAATCTTGCCGATAAATTGAAGTTTTCCACAATTTTTACCATAAATAATTGTCATGTGCTAATAAAATTTCACAGCACTGCTGTTTAGAAGAATGCAGCCGTCTTCGAAGTTATTGATAAAAATCCACTTATAGTGCATCATTTGTTTAGGATTGATTCTAACCGGTAAATTTTTTTTTGGTCGGTTTTCGAAATGGATCTACGGCATTGTAAATTACAATTTGTAACATTTCAAAAATTTCAGATGGCCTTAATGGTTTGACTGACAAAGATACTCTATTTTGTGCATAATTTCTCGGAATTGAAATCCCGATTCCGGAATCTTACCCATAAATTAAACTTAATTCACTTTAAATAATTGCCATGTGCTAATAAAATGTAAAAACACTTCTGTTTCGAAGAATTGCGTTTGTTTTCAAGGACATCGATAAAAATCCACTTATGGTAGAGAAATATAATAAACCATTTGGTTAGTCATTAATTAAACCTGCAAAGACAACCAAAAATGAAATTAAACTGGTTTTCGAAATTAATTCTTACGGCATCGTCAATTTTTCAAAAGTTCAGTTTAAATGGCCTGAACCGTTTGACGAATATATCCCTTTGTTGCCCTCTGGCCTATATTTGGGCCCTCAAAAAGCGGGGGGGGAAACGACGCGACGTTTGAAAACGAGTTATCCGGTTTAGGTCGTAGTTAGCTCAAACTGAGCACAATTATCTAATAAATATAAACATTAATGATTGGTTTGAATCGGACCAATGTTTCTCATTGTTTTCTGAGATTACTGTAATTTTTTAATTATTAATTTTTTAATATTAGTTTTTGTTAAACGATAGAAACAATGGTCTGATTTGGACAAACTTTTATATTGTATCATGCACTAGACATTTGTGCTCAGTTTGAGCTATCTAAGAACCTAATCTGCTGAGTCGTTTTTGAAAGCCGCGTTGTTTTCTCGCCCCCCCCCNCCCCCCCCCGCTTTTTGAGGGCCCAAATAAAGGCCAGAGGGCAATAAAGGGATATAATTTATTTTGGGCATAATTTTCCGGAATTGATGTCCAGGATTTTAAAATTAAATGAAATTTTCTATAATTTGTACAATAAAAAAAATTCCATATGCTTATTAAATGTAACAGCACTGGTCTTTCAAAGAATATTATGTGGTTACATGGATAAATGATCAACTTTATGTAAGGGCGTATACAGTATATAAATCTCGTTTGAATGAATTCTGATTAAATTTTACAGTAAATATATACAGAATTGTGTAGACTATATAATTATTATAACATACTTTATCATTTGGTTAGGATTCATTCAAACCGGCAAAAAACGAGTAAATATTGACTTATAGTATAAGTCTTATACCAATAAAAATACCTATTTTAGAAATTGAATGAAGGATTACGGCATTTAAAATTTTTGTAAAATTACAGATGCACGAAATATATTTAGGTCCGACAAATTTTTCACGAAATCACGAATAAAAAAGGTTCATGCAAAAAATTCACCAGGAAAGTGATCAAGAACGCAAAACTTTGTTGAAATTGCCTATCATTTGGCGTGAAATTTTTGAAATGAATTCAAGAATAATTTCATGCCAAATGATAGGCAATTCCCAAAACGGTTTTGCAAATTTGAATACTTCCCTGGTGAAATGTTTTTGCATACATTTGTATTCATGATTTATTAGAACATATCAAAAAAATTATATTTGGCTACATTTCTCAGAAATTGATCTTCGGAATCTAAGTTAGATTATCTAACCCATGAATTTGAGTTTTCCATAATTTTCACAATTAATTATTGCCATGTGCTAATTCAATGTAACAGCACGGCATTTTCGAAGAATTGAGTGCGTTTTAATGGACATCGATAACAATCAATTTATGGTAAAAAAAAATATAATATATAATAATTTGCCCAGGATATTTGGTAAAATATACTCTACCGAATACGTAGGAAAAGATAACGATCATAATCATTGGATTATCATTAAATTTATCAATGAATTTTATGGTTGGGTGACCCTTTTTATTTTCCATTAAGTAATGAGTAAAAATATATACCTGATACGAAAACTCTACCGATAATTCTGCCACAATTTCACATTAAATCTTTATAATATCACTTGAAAATATATTCATGCCGCAGTTACGAATGATTCGTAACATCATCATATCAAAAATATATATAAACGTATTCGCAAAGCTTTAAGATGACGGAAAACCGAAGAATTAAGTTTATTTTTATAATTTGGCTCCCAGTCGATTCTTATTTGTCTCCTCATTGTGAAAATACTTTATCCTGTTCAGAGTGAAAAAACACAAATTGGAGAGAGAGATGTCAGTGTGGTGTAGGATAGGGATTTTAAGCCACGGGTGAGTGTACAGGCCGCCTGTCGGCCAATCAGGGACGCATTTCCCAGTCTAGTACATTCTAATAGTTTTTGTGTTTTTTCACTCTGAACAGGATATATTGTCACAGTAAAATTTTAAAATATCTAACCAGGGATTGGCAAAATTGGATTGTACCGTGTCCTTATTTTTTAATCGTATCGTTTTTTGCAATACGATACGATCCAGTTTTTTTATCATCTCCTCTGAATACGATACGATTTAGTTTTTCTTCCCCCAGTGAATACGATAGGATACATTTTTCTTTCACGGTCATTTAACAAAATCATTAAAAATTGAAAATATATTTACTTAAAATATCGTTTTTTAATATTGAATTCAATATTAGATTTCAAATATGATATCTAAATTATATTATATTTGAATAAACGGCGGCAGCAATGACATTTTAGACACGATTGATTCCAAGTCAAAAAAATGAAGGCAAAGAAGAGGCAACAATTTCTAATTTTGGCGACCACAATTTAATTTTAGACACATTTATATTTAAGGGCCGCCACAACTTCATTTCAGACACATTGATCTTCTAGGGCAGCCCGAAAGTCATTTTTGACACATTTATTAAAAATTCAAATTATCCCGACAAATTCGAGCGCCAATTAAGCAACTATTACAACTTGCTTGAAACAGAGACTATTGAAGAACTGCCAAGTTTTGACCGACGACCATTTATGCTTGGTTATGGTGGAAAAAATTCAAAACATATAGAAAGAAGTCAGGTGGAATACCACATTTGTTCCACGAAAATGCTAGAAAGTGGCACCTTGGAATATCTGGAAACTGACGATAAAAACACATTAATCGTAAAAAATCAAAATTGGGAAAGTATAGGAGAATCTACAGAACGTGAAATTCGAAGTTCCAAAGTAGACGTTAAAATGATACATGAAATAATTTGTACATTCGATAATGGGTACAATGAGGAATATGCGTACGGTGAGGACAATGAGAATATGTATTCGTCTGATTATGCAGAGGAAGACATTTTTCGGATATTTTCAAACAATGCTAGTATCATGACGAGCATATTGATGGAAGGAAATGGTTGAAAAAAACTTTTTAACCTCTTATTCCGGTTAATGAATGAAATTGAAACAAAGAAATGACTTGAAAAGGCCTTGGTTACTCTGGGGCCCAGAGTCTGGGCACTTCTATTTAGTATAGGGTGCCCGAAGAGGATGTTACAGGAAATTGGCCATTTGATTTATTCTATAATAGTAAAACTGGAAAGTTCATTAAAGGCCTTAAAGACATCAAAAATGCTCCAAATTGATTAGGGGTGATAAAAAGTGTGCCACCAATCAAAGCGTCCAACAAATTTTCTCGAAATTTTCGCATTTTTTCGATTATTTTCGTAAAAATGAAGTTGAAAAATAATGTTTGCTAAAATTTGACCACTAAAACTACAAAATATCATCTTGACGTAAGCCAACTTTCTGATCAGTATTTCCGTGGCTTTCTTTTGAGCCTTCTTTCGAAAAAATCAAAGCACATTTTTTTTGAAATGTTTTTCTCGTGACCTTGAAAAATTCATATTTCAAACTTACATAAAATTGTGTGCCAGAAATTGTAAAAAAGCCCACCTTTATCTATTACAGTGTAAACCTAGATATTGCCCCCATGACAAGATATCCTTTTTGGGCATATTTGATTTTCGACGACCTATAGTCTATAGACTATAGTCACCTCGATTTTTTGCCATTTTTTATCGTTGATCCACGATTTGAATTTCTGTTTTGTGCAACCATTCACATTAAAATCGCAGGGCTGGATCATTGATGTGACGTTTGGCATAAAAAAATTAATTTTTTACATTTTTTCAATGTTCTGTTGAAATTTTGTGTGCAGCATAATTGTCTGATAAAAGAAGAACTTTACGATTTTCCAAAAAACGATCCAGAGACTTCATTTTTCGGTTGCCAATTTTTTGGCTTTGCATTTTTTTCACAATCCAATATCTGTTATTTCAGTTTTAGTCTCTTCATGAATTCAAAAAGAAATGTCAAATTGAATTTTTTTATTTGATTTAAAGTTTAAATTTTAAACAGTTTAAAAAACCGAAACAAATACAAATTGTCGAATTTTTAGATTCTTTGCAAGTCTGACTTTACTCTTATTTGGCCTGCTGTTACTTGTTTTTGCCCCCCTAGCATATGATCAGATATTGCCCCCATGACTAGATATTGCCCCCCTTTTTGGCCATATATCTGATGGGGAAATATCTAGGTAACCACTGTAGTTATACTCTGGAGAATTCTTTGTAAATATTTGAGCCATTCTGCAAATGTATTCTCGGAGGAGATAGATTTCGAAGTCTAAAATTGTGAAAAAACGTCGGTTTTCCGGCGTTCTAGAATTGGTCAGTCGCCGGATCAAAAAAGTCCATCTTAATAGATGGACATTATNTTTTCAACTATATCTATAAATTTAATCGTAATAAATTGTCACAACTAATACCAAATGTTAATCTCATAAATCTCAAATATTATTTTGCTCAAATGCGAAACGAAAACCCAAGACGCACTCTAGAACTCATTTGGCAAGAGAAAAATCGCCAAATATAAGCCATTTCTCCCTTGAACGCATGCGGAGCATTTCAATGAAAAACATCCAGGAGTTTTTTGCAAAAATTATTTCAGACGTAAAAATTCAACCAAAAACTTAGGCTGTCCGCAGTCCTACCAAATTTTGAAGATCAAACATGTCAGGTTAAGCATTTCACAAACGTCAAAATTCACGTTAAACTTATTTTGCAAAAAATAAACTTGATTTTTCAAGTTATTCATTTAATTAATTCTGAGTTGGCTCAAATATGAAAAAATTCATATTTTATTAACGTTATTGCACGTAATTAATTTCATTGTTTATTGGACAAAACAAAAATATAATATTAAAAACTAACCAATTTACTCCAAACTATCTGGCAAAAATTCCAAATTTCTAGCATGTCAAAAAATCTGAAATCTGAAAATTTCAAAGCAAAGTAATTTGTCTCTGAAAAACTATAAACACTTTAGGGGGTATGCAGATCTCTGATTTGAAATTTTCAACCCTAACATTATACTGCTAACTAAGAGCTTATGAGAAAAACCGAAAATGCTAATTTACATGCTATATTTAATCTTGCGAAAAAGTACAGTCAAAAATTATTTCTTGACTAGCACCAGCAATAATTAACAAATATAACTTTTGCCAAACTAGCAAAATCTTTCTCCCTCCCAAGACCATGATATTCAATTGAGCTAAACTTTTTCACCAAATCAAGATAAATCATAAAGCATTTAAAAAACCAATATTCAAGTAATTTTAAAGAAATATCCCCTAAGTTCACACTTTGTGTTAATGATCCCGGCCCTGGATGTAGGAAACGTAGTAAGTTTTTAAAGTAGTGGGGCGGGAATAAATTAACAAAAGTGTGAATAAGGGATAAAATTCGAACAAATCTTAACTTTAAAAACAATTTTCGATAGGTAACCCGGATATGTTTTATAGCGCTTAACAAAATTAATTTAAAGGAATATTTGCCTCATATGCAAGTTGATTAAATTCAAAAGTTAGTAACGAAAAGAAGTATTATGAATATAAATTTATGATGTACATAATTACTTCTTACTCTCGTTATTGGTTCTATCTAAAAATTATCCCTGAATCTTTTTAAAATATACCATTTGTCCTAAAATAATCTGAAGTTCAAACTTTGTTCCGGTAAAATCGAAAAAATTAATTCATTCACGTTTCCTGTACACAATAATTATTTTTCCGTAATACAGCTTATTTCTTATTACTGTCCGCAAAACAAGTCCTAAAGAAAATAAACTGACTACTGGCTACGGTAAACAACTGTAACGTCCTTTAGTCACAAGAAAAAATAAATAATGTCAATCTATTAGAATAATTAAGATGGACTTTTTTGAATCCCTTTAGCGTGAAAATTTAAAATCAGAGTCGCATACCCCATAAAGTGTTTATAATTTGTCAGAGACAAATTACTTCTTGAAATTTTCAGATTTTTTTGACATGCTAGAAATTTGGAATTTTTGCAGAAAGTTTGGAAAATTGTTAGTTTTAAATTATTTTTGTTGTCCAATAAACAATGATATAATTACGTAAATAACGTTAATAAAAATATGAATCATATCCTATATTGAACGGAACTCCATCTTAAAAACGTTTTCAACGTGAGCCCAGCGCTCCATAATACATACTCAATCTGTCCAATTGCTGGTGAGCGTGGCCTACGCGTAGGTTTGCAACACAAGAGAGAACAACACATCTCTCCTCTATTAATATTCCTTACACTATCAAAAAAGAGAAGAGCATACTGGGATACGATCCCCTGGGCTCACGTTGAAAACGTTTTTAAGATGGAGTTCCGTTCAATATAGGATATTTGAGCCAACCAGAATTAATTTAATGAATAAACTTTGAAAAATAAAGTTTATTTTTGAAAAATTTAACGTGAATTTGACGTTGTGAAATGCTTAACCTGAACATGTTTGATCTTCAAAATTTGGTAGACTGCGGACAGCCTAATTTGGTGAAATTTTTACTCTGAAATAAATTTTTGCAAAAAACTCCGGATGTTTTTCATTGAAATGCTCATGACTCATGAGTTCAAGGAGAAAGTGGTATATTTGGGATTTTTCTTGCAATGAGTTCTAGATTGGTCTTGGGTTTTCTTCCGGCATTTGAGCAAAATAATATTTGAGATTATGAATTAACATTTGTATTAGTTGTACAAATTTATACGATAAATTATAGATATAGTTGAAAGGAATATTTACACTTTTTTATGTAAAGTTTTCAATAATTTTTTGTCGTTTTTTTTCTATTTGGTCGTTGGTAAAAATTTTGTTCTCTCGCATTCGGAATGAATCAACTTTATCACTTATNTTGTCGAAATGAGCTACCGCTGGTCGTGATGGTCTAGTAGAGTAGGCCCCACTTGGGACGATTATGCCCTTGGGACCAAATCACACTTGAGACCAATATGCCCTTGGGACCATGACGGACTTGGGACGAATATGCACTTGGGACCAAGCCTCACTTGGGACCAAAAAGTTAACATTTTAAAGTCAGTTACAGTGCGGCACTTGGGACCATGACGGACTTGGGACGAAATTGCACTTGGGATTTCAAATTGGATAGGGTCATCAGTGATGACTCATCACTACCGGAACCGACAATAATAAAATCTCTCTCTTTCTTTCCCTATCCAATTTGAAGGATTTTAATCTCTTGTCCATTCTGAAAGTGATACTGGTTGTCTCGTTAACGATTTTTAAAAAAAAATTTTGTAAAATAATTTGTTTATAATTTTTGTGTTTCAGAGTTTTTACGCCTAATAATTAACAAAGATCATTTTTCAACTATGAACAGACCCGCAAAAGACGAGCAAGGAATTATTAAAGTTTTCCAGTAACCTCCAAATAAGCATGAATGAAACTTTGAAAAAAGAAATCTTCCAAAAAGAATTCTTCAGTCACATCATAAGTGGATTGTCCTATCCTCTACCCGACCAAGCAATTCACCTCAATATGCCTACTGACTTTCTTGCGGAATACAGGGCAAAATACGATGATTTGATTTATGAAGCCTCACAAAGAGTCGTTTGGGACTACAAATTGAACGATATTGACTATAGAAATATGCGAGACAAATTGAATATAAGTTCTGTGGAAGTCAATCAAGTGAGGCAGGATCAAGAAGAGCATATTATGGAAATGACATTTATTGTCGATGAAATCATAGAAGAAACTGTTATGATAGGAAAGATTTTACAATTTAATATTTTTTAAGTTTATTTTTTGTGACAATTTAGTTAAATATCCCCTATTCACACTTTTGTGCTGGATCAATTTGAGTGCATACATCTTCGTTTAAATTTGATATGCATATCTAACCGGGCGCAGCAATGCTGGATGTGCACAGCAATGCTGGATGGTCGGATACAAGAAAAATAATACCGAATTTGAGACCGTGGTCGAAAATAAGTACTGCACCCACAATCCCCTTCAGAACTGGTTAGGTTGAAAAACGGAAACCATAATTATTTCTTGTAATTTTATGTTTTCGAAGATTATATCTTTCGATTTGTCACAGTGACAATGTCACTTGTTTGTACCTTCTGAAATTGTGTATTTGAGAGAAAAAAACAATATCGTCGACTATAGGTGTGGAGGCGCACAAAAAGTCAGCAGTCGTATCAACAAGAATATTACGGGAACGGTAAATCCTTGCCCAAGCCAACGTAATTTCCAACTTATCATGGAGGCTTTGACGCAAAGACAATACGCAGCGGTGTCGGCTGATGAAAATTTTTAGCTTAGTTTTCTGAGCAATGTCTTGATGTAATTGGTAGCGGATAGCTTCCCAGTCACTCACTTTGATGTTTAGTCGGCGAAACTATAATAAAAGTAGCGATTGGCAAATTGGTGGTGGCAGTCGAAAAAAATTTGAGGATCAAATGAGCGGTGCAAGAAAATTATGCGGAAAAATCGCGGCTTTCTGATTGGTATGACAAAAAAGCTTTGTTAAATACAAGATTTAAAACTTCTAACTTACGATTGAATTTCACTTGATACACCCGCAATGCAGTTTTTTTTTAATTTTCAGTGAAATACGGCGAGTTATGAGACCGCTGAAATATACCGCAAATGACGAATTATGACAAGATTTCTTGACTAAACGTCAAATAATCTGCTACGCTTGGTTTTATTAAATATAGTGGAAAAAGGGCACATTGGCGGTCATTTTAAGAGCCTCCAAGATGAAAAAAAATGCGCCTGTTTTAGTTGTGGAGTTAACAAAGGTAAAATTTTGGCCTTTTTTGCCTATGATATCCTATATTGGACCAATTCACCCTATTTCATACAAAATTTTTAAAAAACAAAGATACGACTAAATGCGCCTTATTTCATGCTTAACATTCAATATCTTAATTATTGAAAGATATTGAAATTCATTTGAGAATATTTGAAAAAACAAAAAAAAATTGAAATTTTTTTTGAAATTTATCAAATTGTTTTTAAATGTTTTTTTCATTAAATAACTCTCAATATTAATCCAACCCTTCCTCATATTGAAATCAAACTGCATTTAAAATAAATTGACGATGAAAAAGGATGATTTAATAAGATTTTATCTAATTTTATTCCAAATTTAACTGAATCTCACTAAGATTACAGAATAACTAACTGTGGATTTTTAAACCGAGAACTGTAATTTTTCAATAAAGAAATTGAGTTTTGACGAGCTCTGACCAGAGTTATACTTCCGGGGGAATTAATACAGCAAATTCTTAGTCGATAATCATTCGGTGTCAATTGGTCATGTGCTAGAGAAATTTAATTTTATTAAAAGGGATTAGTTGCATTATTTCAATATTTTACTTAAGGGGGTGGTCGTCGCATCTTGAGGATTTTTTAATAGCCAATTGTCGTAAAAGAACAAATTTTTGAACCAAATATGACCTCTCTGATATATTTAAACAAAAATCTTGCATCTTAAGATAAATTCACAGCTCGTCCAATCAGAAACGTGCTTACAACATTATTTCAAAATGTTTCTCCTCATTGAGTTTTTAGGTACAACAATGATTCATGAGACCACTAGGCATAGTTTTGGATTAGGCTTCAGAATTACCAAAAACAGTATTTTGCACTAGTTAAAATAAGGTCAAA
>SCLH01000424.1:250635-263258 GCA_004367855.1 Oikopleura vanhoeffeni | reverse complement strand
CCTGGCATGATATATCCGAAAATTATCATACGTGTCATAAATGATCTGTTTTATTCAATTTGAAACAAAATTGACAGAGATTTAACAGATTTTCTGAATTTCATTTTTACCGCCTAAAAATCGAAGGTGATTTTTTTTTAAAGCCGAAGGGCGCATTTGATATTCGAAGACGTAGTACTTTCACGAAACATCTTTGTTTGATTCAATTTAAAGCAAAATTGACCGAGCATTAACAACTTTTGTGAATTGAAAACATATTTTTACCGGTTTTTCAGTACGGCAACGGTGAGCCACCCTTCACCAAAATCAACAAAATTTACTTGCAGTTGATAGAGAAGGTTTTAGTCTCCATTTTTTCTCATTTATTCTTATCTGCCCGTTATCGACCCTTCCAGTCCAGCTGGAGGAGAGGGCTTTTTCCCCAGAAATTCCAACATTCTACACCCACAACCTTCGCCGTTAAGCCGTTTATGATCTAATTTAGACAATTATCTCGCTGATGGATCAACAATTTTTTTTTATTTTGATTATAAATGCATCCAATTGCAGTTCAAAAAAAATCAGCGTTGAATAAAAAAATAGTAAAAAAAACTTGAATTTAAAACAATGAAAACTGAGCTAAATTTTTACCGCTTTAAAATTATAACGACATCAACGTTATCAGCGGTGAATAAGACATAGAAAGCTTGTTCAAATAAGTTCCATCTTCATATTTTCTAGATTTCTCAAAATATCTTATTTCTCATTCACGTGATCGTTTTTTGACTATAACGTAATGGAAAAAAAGTCTTAGAATTTCTTGTAGAATAGCCTCATATATATATGTTTTAGACAGATCTGAGATTTTTCTGCAAAAAAAAGTACTGTTATTAAGTACTGTAATTCCACAATAAAAACGCACAAAAAATTTTTCGCATAAAATTTCAGCGTTCACTTGGTCGACGATGATCCCATTATGTATAAGGGTCGAAAAAACGTTTAAAGTCGATCAGGCCGTGCAGGGCCTGACGGGCGGCTGAGAGTTAATAAATATCTATTGGGAGTTAAATGTTTGAAGAGTTAATTGTCCACAGATTGAGATGTCTAAAGATCTATAACTTATATGGAGTCAATGTCTACAGATACAAATGGATTAAAATCATATGTCTCAAACTTATAGAGCGGGTCTATTAGAGCCCCAACTTAGCTGCAGAGTAAATGTCCCCAAGAAAAAACCCCGAAGAAAGTATCATTTCTAATTTCCCACCGTATCTTAATTAAACGGACATCATTTATTCCAATTGTGATCTCTCCTTAGACATTTTTATCTTTGGATTCACGGCGATGAAAACAAAAGTTCAATATTTTGAGACAAAGACAATCACTATAAGAAATTCTGGTGAAACAACTTTCGAACTAAACATTCCAAAAATAAGCTTTTATTCAAATTCGAATACGGACCAGATAGTCAGGTGTACAAATTGACTGTGTTTATCACCAGTTATTGTTGCACAAAATCTTAAATTTATGTAGAAATTTTTTTGTATCACGCTTAAAAAATATCACGTGACCGTATTAAAAAGAAATGAAATTTGCTTTCTCGATTAAGCTGAATTATTTTAAGATGACTCTAGGATATATCGAAGCTGATTCCTGTCATCTTAAAAGAATTTAGCTTAATCGAGAAAGCAAATTTTATTTCTCTCATACTAACTAACTTTTGAATTTTTGTGGTGACTTTTGTCTCTAAATTTTTCATTGTTGCTATTTGAAATATTTTAGTTGACTTATAAATTATAAATAACCTGAATCAAAAAACCTGAAAAATGCTCACGCGAAACGTTGTTTAATAAATTTTAAAAAATATATTTATAAGTTATAATTATACACAACTATCTGTCATGAAGACATTCTTGATATTTGGATTGCTGGGCACGAAATTGACTATTTGACAGACACGCACAAAATCCGAGAAGCTTTTCGACTAGGCGAATTTCATCCTACAAAAAGCGACCCCTGTATCGACAATGGGCAGTGTGCATTTCACTATACCGATACTTTCCCCTCAAATAAAGCTGTTTTAAATGATAAAAATTCTCGGAGACTATTGATGGATAATTTAAAACAATTTTATTCTAAACGAACAATTCAAGTCGAAAAATACAGTAATTATGAACCTAGAAAATGGTGGTCTTCTGAGAGTCAATTTCAATCCATGATAATTGATATCAAACCGATGAGTTCTTTTTTATACAACGACGTGAAAGAAAAGTATTCAATACAAATTCATTGCAAGTATGATCAACTTACCCTTTATGGGCCTTTGGCCGGTTTGACCAAATTTTATCGGCCTTTGTCCGAATTTGAGCTCATTTTCAAAAAATTTTAAAACGAACGAAATCGCCTTTAATTGGATGGTTTCGAGCTCATTTCGCAAAAATAGTAAAAACCTTCATTTATAAAATCCTTTATTGGTCTTTGACAGATCTGCGGCAAATTTACTGGAAAAATAATTCAACCATTATTAGTTTGAAAAAATTATCAAAAAAACGGTGCCTGCAGTAAAAATGCTAAAATAACACAAGAGGATATTAAAGAAAAAAAATATAAAAGTGACTTTCATAGGAATTTCAGAATATTTTCTCACAGAAATTTGATACTGTTACGGCATTTCCCAAGTGATAATGTGCCAAAACTTTTAAATGTTTGTTAAATGCGGCATGTATAGGGAGCGAACCGGGCCAAACTCTTACTTTTAAATTAGGGGGTTTAGCATTAAGGGGGTCGGTGCATTTTGACAGATTTGCACTTTTTTTTAATTTTTTTTGTCTCGATGAGAAACTTTTTGTCACTTCAAAATTTTCAGATAAAAACGTTTTCGAACACAAGTTGCCACTTTTAAGCTAACTTTGTTTCATCTGAATTTCTTCAGATTGATTATTTTTACTTTATAAATCGTCTTTTGAAAAAACACTCGAAAAACGCGCGTTTGCTATCGAAGGTGTCTAAATTACAGTAATTTTTTTTTATTAATTAGGAACCCTAAAAAACAGTCCTGTCTACCATTGAAAATTTATTTAGTTTAAATTCATACGATTTTTTAGTCGAGATCGAAAATTTAAATTTTTGAAAAAAGACGAAAACACCGAAATTTATCACATCGAAAGAAATATTTTTTTTTCGTGAGTTAACCCGTGTGAGCACAAAGCCTTTATAAAGGCTTAAAGAGGAGAGAATTGAAAATTAATGCGGCTATGAAAAGCCTCATCTTGATGAATTCTAGATAACTCAAAAATGACAAACGTATCGAGAAAAAAACCAAAGAGAAACAAATTGGTCTGAGTCGGAATGTTACTCGATCGACGGGTTTTCTATTTTCCAAGTACAATGAAATTTTGAGATCATAGATATTTTAAGTTTAAAAAAAATTGGTCCAATTCAGACCATTTTTTTGCTTAATTTTTCTCCTTAGGTCCGATTTTATTTAAGTCACCAAGTTTTAGATCGGCGGGAGCACTATAATGATTATTTTGAATTTCCTTAATTATTCTTTATTTTCCTATGTTTTCAATTATTTTCCAAAAATTTTTTCAAATATATTTCCAAATTAGTTTTTATATTCCACATTGCCCTTCATATTCCCAAATTGGCCTTATATCTTAAATGACCGTAATATCCACAGAAATTGTCCTATTTCAAAAATTTCACACTGATATTTTTAACAAAATTTGATTATATGTCAAAAATTCGCTGTTATTTCCAAGTAGTAGTTGGATTTCTAAATTTCACATTACGTTAAAAAAATTGATATAAGAACAAATTTGGGGGAATATAGGACCCTTTTACAATATAAGAACACTTGGGGCACATATAATAACAATTTTGGGAATTTAAGGACAATCGGTAAAAAATAGACCAATTTGTAAAAGGAGATTCCGAAATTTTTTGCTAAGACAATTTAGGAAAATTTTACTTGTTGAATAGACAGAAACCAAATATTAAATCGCTATAATGACTGGGAAGACTGATCAACGGCCTCAAGATAAATGTTTATACTAAGTAAAAGAAAAAGTTATATTAATATTCTTCAGAAAAAATTCAGCTCTAAGCCATAATCACGAGAAAACAGCCTGGAAAAAGGTTCATTTCAAAAGTTCTCTAGGGCAATTTTCTTCTAGGTTATTTCTGCCACCGGATTTTTCTTTGATGAATTACATTTTTGATCAATTAAGTTTAATCATTGAAACCTCCTCTATAAAAGATAGCATAACCGTTTTTGCATGTAAAACCCTTGAAGAAAATAAACCTAGGAAAATTTTTTGGGGATGCCTAGATTGATCATGTGACTCATAATTAACTCATGTATATTGCTTAGAATCACACCCAAATAACTGTTATCTGAAATGAAACGTTACCCGTCATTACCGGAAAAATAAAATTTTCAAGCATTAAGCAAATTTTGATCGAGATGGTAAAATCCGCGTGTCGCTATCTTAGTCTGGTTATCTCAGAAACCGATACGGTATCAAACAATACCGTCGTTTTAGTGGATGGACGATAGGTCTGTCCAGGTCAAAAATCATTGAAATTGGAACTTTAACTATCAAGTTATCATTTCGGGATGATATATATGGAGCGAAAATGTCAAAATCAAAGTCGCAATACCCCCTTAAGGGAGTAAACTGGTCGCATTTTAAGGCCAAAAACAGGGATTTCAGCGTCGCCTCAATAAGTACTAAAAAGAAACAGCACAATACCACATGTATTTTAGTTTAGGGATAATTGAACATTAATCTCTGCTTTCACAAAACAAATCGAAAGGCTCTGATTGGCCCCGAACCACAGGAACGATCTTTCAAAAAGTGGCACTATTTTCAAACTTCAAAAGCCCTACTCCTCCCTGAGTTTTTGAAGATAAAGAATACTTTTATAGCTTTATTGACCACACAGAGAACGTGATGGCAGAACCCCAAGTTCAGTTTTACTCAAAAAAATTTCATCCGGGCGCTTAAATGAGCAAAAAAACCCTGTTTTTTTGGCCTTATTTTGAGTGCTCGGGGAAAATACTACTCCTCCCTGGATTTTGACGGCAGAACCTAAAACTGGTATGTATACGATCCTTAAGGATACGCGCATAAACCCAAAGTTCCCCAATTTGCATTTTTGGTAAATCTCGTCTTTTGGAAACGCGCGGATTCAAAATTCTCAAAAATGTTCCAAAATTTTTGAAAAAAAACACACCTGAATATGTTCAAATCTGCGATAAAAATACCTTTTTTTCTGACAAATGAAAATAAAAAGACATCTGATAACCTTATTTTTGTCCATATTTTCAGAAAAGAAAAACATTTTAAATAACTATCTGGAAAGTATTTTTTTTTTGACTGGGAAAAAAAATTAGCTGAAAAATTTTTTGGCAGACGTTTCAGACAATTGAAGATTTTTTTCCATTTTTTAAATTGAAATTGAATAAAATGTATTTTGATATTTTTGATGGTCATGTTAAGTTTAAAACTAGGCGCATATAGCAATACTTTATTTTTTTGAAAATAATATAGAAATGTGCAATATTTCCGGCATTTATAATTTTGTGGCAAAAAACGCCTAATTTTTCGACTTTCCCTAGTCTCGCAATAATTTTGGGCTAAATTTCGGCAAGGTTTTATACCTAAAAAATGACTCCACTCTACAATATACTTCAAAAACCCAAAGCGAGCAGGTTCATTATTTTTTTGAGAAAATCGGCATTTTTCATCGATTTTGACGTTTTTTTGGTTTATTCAGGTCCCTGTTACTCGAGTTTTGTTGATAAAACAATTTAAATCGGAAATATGAGATCACTCAGTGTAATCAGGCGCAACATTTTAGAATTTCAATTTCGAGAAACTTTTTTTTTAACCAATCAGAAAGCCGGATTCACCCAAAATTTTTGGTTATTTGACCTCGAAATTTTTTTCCCTGACCCAAAGTTGACCGAATGTTCTTTTTGAATTTTTAAGTTATGCCCTAAACATCAAAAAGGCGAGTACACTGGGACACTCCAATGGACGACGTCCATTGGACGTGAAGAACGACCTTATCATGTTTGATCATTTTGAGCTATCTCAGAAATCAATAAGATAAGTCGTTTCCAAAAAAAAATAAAATTTACGACCCCTTATTAACTAATGAGAGTCACTTAGATTGAGAAAAGGGAATCCTTCAATTAACGATATTGGAAATTACTTCTCTGTATTTTTTCCCATTTTTTTTTCTTTCTTTATAAAATTAGCTTCATTTCAAGCGAAAAGATATGCGGAACCCTACAATAAGGTAGGAACGGTAATTTTTTGTTACAATTTTTTTCTTAGTTGTTCAAATTGTAGCTATGTGTATAAATATTATGTTCAGTACAAAAATGATTTTAAAAATTGTCAGCTACTGCTCAAAAATGGGAAACCGTTTCTGAATTGCAAATGTTTAACCTTTAAAATTTTCGAAATATATTTCAAATTTTTAAACAAAGGCAATTTCAAACAGGTTTCTCATTTTTTAGCAGTAAGTTTAACTAAGACAGTAACGACAATTTTAGAAAAATTCTTGTTTGAACCTAAAACTTCATGGGCAACAATTTAAATCTGATTAAAAAACTTTAGCAAAAAAAAAGTTAAGCCGTTTTAACTCTACTCTACCTTTGTACAACCTCCGAAAGGGGCACAGAACGCTAGAATAAAAAAGTTTTGATCAAAATTCGCCAAAAAAATAATCAGGAAACTATCTTGAAACCCACCCAAAAAAATTTTAAAGAAAAACTTGCACCAATAATAATTTACAAAAATATTAGAAGAAAGTTTCCTTATACATTATCAACATAATTGGACGCATACGGTATCGATTTTACCCATCATTTGCGGGATTTAATTCAGTCTTTTGAACATTTCGACATAATTGTCCGTCCGCAGTGGGGTTTCTTCAACATTTTGAGTCTTTTCCACAATTTTTTCCACCAGTGGTTCTACAGTGGGTTTGATAAATATAAGGGTGTCGCACTCTTCAGGATCCGGTTGATTGAGAGGTAGGGTTGTCTCTTCCAGTTTGCATCATTCATTCAATGACTGGCGGTGAAAATTGCGGCAGAAAATGCATTTGAACAAATGAAATAATTTTTTGATTTTTTTGAAATTTGAATAGAAGCCATCACAACGCAGAAACCAACCCCGCAAGCAAAAATATTCTCGTTATGTTTAGAATAAGCTTTCTGAGAGATAATGCGTTAAATTCGTCTTTTCTTTTGTCATATCTAAAGAGCCAACATAAAAGCATGGAGTTGTCTCGAAGCGGAGGTAAATGAAACTTTAGGGAGGTTTGAATTTCTAAACGAAATATCGATCACCAACCCTTGGCCTCCTCAGTTTTATGGTCGTCACGTGATCAAAATATATCGATTAGCACGCGCCGTTATTCTAGATAAAGCCCTACTTTGGAATAAAAACCAGCTAAAACCAGTGACATTTCGAAAATGCTTCGAGTCGGTCAAATTTTATAAATAAATGTTTTATTTTTCCTGTCATTTGAAAGTTGGTGATAACATACAGCATGTCACATTTTGCTCTGGTTCTTGACTTTTGCACAATTTACTAACCGCCAATCAAAACGTTCAAAATTGGCGAACACGTAGGACGGTCCTACGTCGTAGGTGCCTTCCCAAATTTAACGTTTTTGATTGACGGTTAATAAATTGTGCAAAAATCAAGAACGGAAGCAAAAATGTGACACCCCTGTTTATGAATATTATAAATGTATTTTTTAGTATAAATGCTTGTATTCATAGCAGTGTATGTGCAGACGCAAAGCTTCAGAGGCTTTTTTTAAAGGGCTACAATATAAACATGATAAGAGAATATATTATGAAAATGTTTAGCAAAAAAAAGTTTGCCGTTCCTACATTACTGTCAAGAGTAAATCATCAGCTGCATAAAGTATGCAGTTTACCTGTATGTTAACTTGTTTATATTTGATTTTTTTATCACCGCTTTGAAATTATATATGCAGTGAAAATAAAAAAAATTTCTTCCTTGTTCAAACCCCGCTGTGAGCCAATAATTTTAAAAATGTAGCTTTTGCATTTTTCTGGCTTTTCCAAATTTCTTGAAAATTCAGACTGGCTCAAGCTCAGCATAACTTTTAATTTCTTTATACTTTCACCAAAAGATCTATGGTCGTCCTCAGCGGGAAATATTTCTCGAGTGAAATCGCATTATCCGTTTGAAACATATCAGATTCGTATCATTGGCATCATTGTACCCATCTTCCGAAAAGCTGAAATTATGAATTCATTAGAAAACTTAACTCAAACGCGTACAATCGTGTTGCGAATGTTACATGCTAAAATTTCCAGGAATTTTTCTGTCAAAATGACCAAAATTTTTTTTCAAATTGTTATTTTAGAAAATAAGCAAATTTTTTTGTGAGTAAGGCCTTGGTATTCATAAATAAGGTAAAATGGAAAATATGCTTAAATTCAATTAAGTTATAAAAAAGTGATTTTGGTAAGTCATTTTCTGGCCACCAGAGGCTCGAAAAGATTTTTAAATGCTCAGAATCAGTTTCCTTGGGGTATATAAAAATCCTGCTAGTCGTCGAAATTCATCCCCACGTCACAAGAATAGAAAGTGACCAATGAAATGACTGGATTCTCGAAAAGTGACCAATGAAATGACTGGATTTCTCTATTTGTGACGTAGTGATACAATTCGGATTTTTGATATACCCCAAGGAAACTGATTCTGAGCATTTAAAATATTTTTGAGCCTCTGGTGGCCAGAAATGACTTCCAAAATACTTTTTTATAACTTTTCCATTTTTACTTTATTTGTGAATACCAGGCCTAACTCACAAAAAAATTTCTTATTTTCTAAAATAACAATTTTTGAAAAAATTTTGGTCATTTTGACAGAAAAATTCCTGGAAATTCTGACTAGATCATATGAAATTTATAGCTGTGTGACGAAGTTTGTCAAGTAGTGTGAAACTATTCATAGATCAAGACTAATATAGTGGGCCTTAGCTCTGTCGGAACCTGTGCACTATAATAAAAACCCTGGCAATCTAAAATTTAAAACCCGGTATTTTCCAACCGGCCGAAAAAAAAGGTTCATTTATTCTGCTCAAATTAGACCCCTTAACCCTTGTGACACAGAGCCAAATTGTGGTCTAGCCATACCTAAAATCATCCAAAAAAGGCAAAAAAACGGATCGTAGAATCTTTTCTTTCAACACATTATAAAAATTTAAATTCCAAAAAAAAGTTGAATTTTTTTCGAATGTTTGGTTCCAGAATTACGGGGAGTTGATTTATTAAGATTTTTTGGCCTATGTTTCACTTCCGGAGAAATTATTTCGGAACTAGACATAAAATAGAAATGTGAGATTAGTCAGTTTTTAGGAAAGTGTTTTGTGCATGCATAACAGTTAAAATAAAAAAATATTGATATCTAGGGGCAGATATTTTTATTCGGAAGTGAAATTCTAAATTTTCAACTTCAAGTATCCAATGAAAAAATTTAGTTATCATAAAGTGAATTTAAGGAATCAAAAAATGTCCACAGTTGTACTTCATTACCATATTTACTTAAAAATAAAGGGAAAAATTGTAATAATCTGCTTTTATAGGGAAAAATAAACATTTTTCATCAAAAATCATGATTTTTCCATCAAAATTTTTGACTTATTTATAAATTACTTTTGATTTGTGAGATAAAAAACTTGACGTAGGCCAGATACTTGTGCATCGTTTTAGACATAAATGTAACTTTTGAGGACAACTGTGACAGTGTATCACGTGATATGATGTGCCTTTGCTTTTCTCACTATATTTCTAAACAAAAAAGTAAAATTCTAGAAATGAAATGTCGGATGCAAAAATATCATCTTTCAACTTCCTAATGCAGAAAAATTGAAATTCCAACTGCCTTAAGGGGATTGTGGATGCAGTAGTTATTTTGGACCACGGTCTCAAATTCGGTATTTTTTCAATTGCACCTGACCATCCAGCACCTCAGGAATCGTTTGCAATTAAAACACCAAATTATTTCGGATATTTTTTCTAGAACATTGAAATCGCTTGCTAACTGAAATGCCCGAATAATGAGAGATGATCACAAACAAAATACCCATTAGTGATCAATTTTACGGAGATTCAGACCAAAATAAAATTGGAAACTTTTGACCAATATTCTAGAAAATTTCCAAAAAATATCATTTCGGACTTGCAGAAACTGGAAAACGGAAAATAATTCTAGATTGGTTACATTTCAGAATACAAAATCAACTCGCAAGAAAAAGTGGTCTAAATGAAAGTATTTCAATATGATAGTTGTTCAGATTTTTGCGCCTTTTCATATTTCAATTTTTAGCCTAATCAATGTTATAATGGGCGCATTAATCAGCATGAAATAGTGATTGCGAGAAATATAAAAAAATTATTAAAATTTCCCTTGGTTCAAAAGTTTAATATGATAATAGGAAGGATTATGAAAAAGAGAAAAGAAATCGCATGTACCGTTCGTGAGGTATACTTTTTTTGTAAAATAATCTACATTTGCCTATATTGACTATAGCAAGGAATTTTCAAAAATAATTTTCGGCGAATTAAGATGAATTTATAAAATATGCTTGGTTGCAATTGTAGAGAATTTTTTCTGACCAATAATATCGGCATTATGTGATTTTTGATACGTGGATATGACGGTATACTTCAATGGAAAGAAATACCAGCAATTAGGTTTTATGCATTTAAAGGTTGATGTGATAATATTTTCTTAAATGAATCAATTTTTGACTTCTCAAGGTTACGGACTACAATATACAATTGGAAAAAAAACGTTCACTCAATTCTCACAAAAGATATTTGAGTTTTAAAAGGCATTATTTTCCCAGCAAATTGCTGGAACACCCACCAATCCCTTAAGCTTTCTGTAAACAACGTTCAAAGTAGAGCCACAATGTGGCTCTGGTGCCTTGACGGAACTTTTTTTTATATGCTCACAAGGGTTAAGGGAGTCGGTGCATTTTGACAGATACGGATATGAGCTCTTGATGAAAACTTTTTACTGGGTTATATTCTTCTCAATATAACCATCAGAGTAATGTTTGATAATCCAGGCAACTTTTGTACCACAGTAAGTAACTACAGAATTTTCGAATTATTGTTTTTTTAGAAAATTTGAGTTCGAATTAAACTTTTCGAAATCGTCAAATTTTGAGAAATTTTAGAAAAAAGTTCCGAACATTATAAAAAAATGCCTTATTTTTTGTCAAAATTTTTTTTTCATTAATTGTTTCAAATAACGAAAAACTCTTCAAAATGCCACTTTAACTGTTCGCGTAGGTGACCACATATTTATTATATGCTATTTGCAAAATCATATGACATTTTTTGGGATTTTTGGTCGAAACTATTTGGAAATATTTTGTAATTTTCCTCATTTTTGTTCAAAATTTTTCCTGTAATCATTAGCTAAAATATGAAGAATGGCTACTTTATTCAAATATGTTTTCGTTTGTTTATTCGCTCTTGTTTATACTTGGAATCATAAATTTTGTAAGATACGGTTTGGCAGAAAATCCATCGAAGCCCTTTTTTATCTAGAATTAAAAAAAATTATCTCACCCGAGACTTGCCAAATTGGTAGCTAACCTGTCCACCATTTTAATTTTAAATTCGTTTAACCCGTATGAGCACAGAAAAAAAGTTCCGCCAGGCACACAAGCCTTTATAAAAGTTTTTTCAAGCACGTATACAGAAAGCCAAGGTAGTTGGAGTTTCAATTTTTTTTTGCATAAGGAAGTTCAAACGATATATTTTTGCATCCGACATTTGATATTCTAGGATTTTGATTTTTATTCTAAAAAATTTAATGATAAGAGAACGGTACAGCATATCACGTGATACAAGCTCACAGTCGTGTCCACAATTATTTTGCTATTGAAATCGATGCACAAGACTGACCTATGTCATCGTTTTTCTGATTTAGTCTATATGGATTATTATGCCCGGGTCACTTTAAAACTTATTCTCTATTCTTTAACAGGCAAATGAGTTTTTTAATTGACCCGGGCATAATAAGAATATATAATCAATCAAAAATATTTTTAAATAGGTCTAAAATTTTGTTGAAAAAATCACAATTTTCATAAAAATGGTTATTTTTCCTTATAAAAGCAGATTAGTACACTTCTGAATATATTTCTGGTCGATATAACTATCAAGTGACTCTGTGGACCAATATTTAATTGATCGAATTAATTTTTTAATAATTAAAATATTTTTGAAATACTTAAAATGAAAATTTTGAAATATCACTTCTGAAAAAAAAATCTGGTCCTGTAAACAAATAAATCTTGTTTAAGTGTCAACCATGGACAAAACACTTCCTAAAAAACTGGCTATTTCAAATTTTAATTGACGCAAATAGGTCGCATTTAATTTTTTTAGAAGTAAAAGATGGAAAAAATCTCAAAAAATAAACCCTCCGTAATATTTGAACAAAATTTCCCAAAAAAAAGTTATTTTTTGACATCTTTGCAAAATTCTTTATAATATATTCAAACGAGACAAATTATATACGAATGTTTTTTTTTGCATTTTTTAAATGATTTAAATA
>SCLH01000424.1:214592-250614 GCA_004367855.1 Oikopleura vanhoeffeni | reverse complement strand
TAAATTTCTTGGTTCAAAAGTTTAATATGATAATAGAGAAGGATTAATGAAAAAGAGAAAAGAAATCGCATGTACCGTTCGTGAGGTATACTTTTTTTTTGTAAAATAATCTACATTTGCCATATTTGACTATAGCAAGGAATTTCAAAAATAATTTTCGGCGAATTAAGATAATTTATAAAATATGCTTGGTTGCAATTGTAGAGAATTTTTTCTGACCAATAATATCGGCATTATGTGATTTTTGGATACGTGGATATGACGGTATACTTCAATGGAAGAAATACCAGCAATTAGGTTTCATGCATTTAAGGTTGATGTGATAATATTTTCTTAAAATGAATCAATTTTTGACTTCTCAAGGTTACCGACTACAATATACAATTGGAAAAAAAACTTCACTCAATTCTCACGAAAGATATTTGAGTTTTTAAAAAGGATTATTTCCCCAGCAAATTGCTGGAAGCACCCACAATCCCCTTAAGCTTTCTGTAAACAACGTTCAAAGTAGAGCCACATGTGGCTCTGGTGCCTTGACGGAACTTTTTTTTATATGCTCACAAGGGTTAAGGGAGTGGTGCATTTTGACAGATACGGATATGAGCTCTTGATGAAACCTTTTACTGGGTTTAATATTCTTCTCAAATATACCATCAGAGTAATGTTTGATAATCCAGGCAACTTTTGTACCACAGTTAGTAACTACAGAATTTTCGAATTATTGTTTTTTTAGAAAATTTTGAGTTCGAATTAAACTTTTCGAAATCGTCAAATTTTGAGAAATTTTAGAAAAAAGTTCCGAACATTATAAAAAAATGCCTATTTTTTTTCAAAATTTTTTTTCATTAATTGGTTTCAAATTAACGAAAAACTCTCAAAATGCCCACTTTAACTGTTCGCGTAGGTGACCACATATTTATTATATGCTATTTGCAAAATCATATGACATTTTTTGGGATTTTTGGTCGAAACTATTTGGAAATATTTTGTAATTTTCCTCATTTATTGTTCAAAATTTTTTCTGTAATCATTAGCTAAATATGAAGAATGGCTACTTTTACTTATTCAAATATGTTTTCGTTTGTTTATTCGCTCTTGTTTATACTTGGAATCATAAATTTTTATGAACTACGGTTTGGCAGAAATCCATCGAAGCCCTTTTTATCTAGAATAAAAAAAAAATTATCTCACCGAGACTTGCCAAATTGGTAGCTAACCGTCCACCATTTTAATTTTAAATTCGTTTAACCCGTATGAGCACAGAAAAAAAGTTCCGCCAAGGCACCAAAGCCTTATAAAAGATTTTTCAAGCACGTATCACAGAAAGCCGAGTAGTGTGGAGTTTCAATTTTTTTTTGCATAAGGAAGTTCAAACGATATATTTTTGCATCCGACATTTGATATTCTAGGATTTTGATTTTAAGTTCTAAAAAATTTAATGTAAGAAGCAAGGTACAGCATATCACGTGATACAAGCTCACAGTCGTGTCCACAAATTATTTTGCTATTGAAATCGATGCACAAGATCTGACCTATGTTCATCGTTTTTCTGATTTAGTCTATATGGTTATTATGCCCGGGTCACTTTAAAACTTATTCTCTATTCTTTAACAGGCAATGAGTTTTTTAATTGACCCGGGCATAATAATATATTTCTCGCAATCACTATTTCATGCTGATTTAATGCGCGCTATTATTAGATTGATTAGGCTAAAAATTAAAATATTGAAAAGGCGCAAAAATCTGAACACCTATCATATTGAAATACTTTCATTTTGAGTAACTTTTTCTTGGGAGTTGATTTTTTTGTATTCTGAAATGATACCATATCTAGAATTGTTTTCCAGTTTTATGCAAGTCCGAATTGATATTTTTTGGAAATTTTCTAGAATATTGGTCAAAAGTTTCCAATTTTATTTTGGTCTGAATCTACGTAAAAATTGATCACTAATGGGTTATTTTGTTTTTGATCGTCTGTCATTATTCGGGCATTTCAGTTAGCAAGCGATTTCAATGTTCTAGAAAAAAATATCCAGAAATAATTTGGTGTTTTTTTAATTGCAAACGATTCCTGAGGTGCCGGATGGTCAGGTGCAATTAAAAAAAATACCATTAAGGGGATTAGTGGGTGCAGTAGTTATTTTGAACCACGGTCGCAAATTCGGTATTATTTTCCTTGTATCCGACCATCCAGCACACGAGAAATTGATTGCAAGCAAAAAAATTTATAACTATCGAATAACTTATTCTAGAATATCGGATTTGCTTGCAAAACTAATTTATTTATTTACAATTCCAGACATAGGATAGTTTCAAATTACAAAGAGTAATAATAGCAGGAAAAAGTTACACTCAATAAAAGTATTTTAATATTATAATTGTTAAGATTTTTGCTCCTTTTTCAATATTTCAATTTTTAGCCTAATCAATGAAATAATAGCACGCAGTAAATCTGCATAAAAAGTGATTGCGAGAATTCTGACATAAATTATAATGATTTTTTCTGTTGAATATTTAGGTTAGAGATTCACGAAAATTATCTTAAAAAGAGAAAAAAATAGCATGCAGCGTTCGTGAAAAGTAGTCCGTTTTCTAAAGAATTTTACATTTTGCCTATATTCAACTATAGCAAGCGATTTTCAAAAATAATTTTCGGCGAATTAAGATAAATTTATATTATANAATTGTGGCTCTGTGCTCACAAGGGTTAAGGGGTCTAATTTGAGCAGAATAAATGAACCTTTTTTTCGCCGGTGAAAATACTGGGTTTAAATTTTAATTGCCGGTTTTATATAGTGCACAGGTCCGCAGAGACCACCTAAGCCACTATGTTAGTCTTGATCT
The DNA here is from genome assembly GCA_004367855.1 of Oikopleura vanhoeffeni. Classification (NCBI taxonomy): domain Eukaryota; kingdom Metazoa; phylum Chordata; class Appendicularia; order Copelata; family Oikopleuridae; genus Oikopleura; species Oikopleura vanhoeffeni. The sequence continues at coordinate 247,770 of SCLH01000424.1, read as the reverse complement.
ATGAATAGTTTCACACTACTTAGACAAACATCGTCACACAGCTATAAATTTTCAATGATCTTAGTCAGAATTTCCAGGAATTTTTCTGTCAAAATGACCAAAATTTTTTTTCAAAATTGTTATTTTAGAAAATAAGCAAATTTTTTTGTGAGTTAGGCCTTGGTATTTACAAATAAAGTAAAAATGGAAAAGTTATAAAAAAGTGATTTTGGTAAGTCATTTTCTGCCCACCAGAGGGCTCAAAAATATTTTTAAATGCTCAGAATCAGTTTCCTTGGGGTATATCAAAAATCCGAATTGTATCACTACGTCACAAATAGAGAAATCCAGTCATTTCATTGGTCACTTTTCGAGAATCCAGTCATTTCATTGGTCACTTTCTATTCTTGTGACGTGGTGATGAATTTCGACGACTAGGCAGGATTTTTTATATACCCCAAGGAAACTGATTCTGAGCATTTAAAAATCTTTTCGAGCCCTCTGGTGGCCAGAAAATGACTTACCAAAATCACTTTTTTATAACTTAATTGAAATTTAAGCATATTTTCCATTTTACCTTATTTATGAATACCAAAGCCTTACTCACAAAAAAATTTGCTTATTTTCTAAAATAACAATTTTGAAAAAAAATTTTGGTCATTTTGACAGAAAAATTCCTGGAAATTTTAGGCATGTAACATGTCGCAACACGATTGTACGCGTTCGAGTTAAGTTTTCTAATGAATTCATAATTTCAGCTTTTCGGAAGATGGGTACAATGATGCCAATGAATACGAATCTGATATGTTTCAAACGGATAATGCCGATTTCACTCGAGAAATATTTCCCGCTGAGACGACCATAGATCTTTTTGGTGAAAGTATAAAGAAATTAAAAGTTATGCTGAGCTTGAGCCAGTCTGAATTTCAAGAAATTTGGAAAAGCCAGAAAAATGCAAAAGCTACATTTTTAAATTATTGGCTCACAGCGAAGGGTTTGAACAAGGAAGAAATTTTTTTTATTTTCACTGCATATATAATTTCAAAGCGGTGATAAAAAAATCAAAATATAAACAAGTTGACATTACAGGTAAACTGCATACTTTATGCAGCTGATGATTTACTCTTGACAGTAATGTAGGAACGGCAAAACTTTTTTTTGCTAAACATTTTCTAAATATATTCTCTTATCATGTTTATATTGTAGCCCTTTAAAAAAAAGCCTCTGAAGCTTTGCGTCTGCACATACACTGCTATGAATACAATGCATTGTATACTAAACAAATACATTTATAATATTCATAAACAGGGTGTCACATTTTTGCTTCCGTTCTTGATTTTTGCACAATTTATTAACCGTCAATCAAAACGTTAAAATTTGGGAAGCACCTACGACGTAGGACCGTCCTACGTGTTCGCCAATTTTGAACGTTTTGATTGGCGGTTAGTAAATTGTGCAAAAGTCAAGAACCAGAGCAAAAATGTGACATGCTGTATGTAATCACCAACTTTCAAAATGACAGGAAAAAATAAAACATTTATTTATAAAATTTGACCGACTCGAAGCATTTTCGAAATGTCACTGGTTTTAGCTGGTTTTTATTCCAAAAGTAGGGCTTTATCTAGAATAACGGCGCGTGCTAATCGATATATTTTGATCACGTGACGACCATAAACTGGAGGAGGCCAAGGGTTGGTGATCGATATTTCGTTTTACAAATTCAAACCCTCCCTAAAGTTTCATTTACCTCCGCTTCCGAGACAACTCCATGCTTTTATGTTGGCTCTTTAGATATGACAAAAGAAATAGACGAATTTAACGCATTATCCCTCAGAAAGCTTATTCTAAACATAACGAGAATATTTTTGCTTGCGGGGTTGGTTTCTGCGATTGTGATGGCTTCTATTCAAATTTCAAAAAAATCCAAAAAAATTATTTCATTTGTTCAAATGCATTTTCTGCCGCAATTTTCACCGCCAGTCATTGAATGGAATGATGCAAACCTGGAAGAGACAACCCTACCTCTCAATCAACCGGATCCTGAAGAGTGCGACACCCTTATATTTATCAAACCCACTGTAGAACCACTGGTGGAAAAAATTGTGGAAAAGACTCAAAATGTCGAAGAAACCCCACTGCGGACGGACAATTATGTCGAAAATGTTCAAAAGACTGAATTAAATCCCGCAAATGATGGGTATAAATCGATACCGTATGCGTCCAATTATGTTGATAATGTATAAGGAAACTTTCTTCTAATATTTTTGTAAATTATTATTGGTGCAAGTTTTTCTTTAAAATTTTTTTTTTGTGGTGGGTTTCAAGATAGTTTCCTGATTATTTTTTTTGGCGAATTTTTGATCAAAACTTTTTTATTCCAGCGTTCTGTGCCCCTTTCGGAGGTTGTACAAAGGTAGAGTAGAGTTAAAACGGCTTAACTTTTTTTTTGCTAAAGTTTTTTTAATCAGATTTAAATTGTTGCCCATGAAAAGTTTTAGGTTCAAAACAAGAATTTTTTCTAAAATTGTCAGTTACTGTCTTAGTTAAACTTACTGCTAAAAAATGAGAAACCATGTTTGAAATTGCCTTTGTTTAAAAATTTGAAATATATTTCGAAAAATTTTAAGGTTAAACATTGGCAATTTCAGAAACGGTTTCCCATTTTTGAGCAGTAGCTGACAATTTTTTAAATCATTTTTGTACTGAACATAATATTATTACAATAGCTACAATTTGAACAAACTAAGAAAAAAATTGTAACAAAAAAATTACCGTTCCTACCTTATTGTAGGGTCTCCGCATATCTTTTCGCTTGAAATGAAGCTAATTTTATAAAGAAAGAAAAAAAATGGGAAAAAATACAGAGAAAGTAATTTCCAATATCGTTAAATTGAAGGATTCCTTTTCTCAATCTAAGTGACTCTCTATAGTTAATAAGGGGTCGTAATTATTTAAATTTCGTTTTTTTGGAAACGACTTATCTTATTGATTTAAAGAGGAGAGAATTGAAAATTAATGCGGCTATGAAAAGCCTCATCTGATTGAATTCTTAGATAACTCAAAATGACAACACGTATCGAGAAAAAAACCAAAGAGAAACAAATTGGTCTGAGTCGGATGTTTACTCGACCGGGTTTTCTATTTTCAAGTATCATGAAATTTTGAGATCATAGATATTTTTTAAGTTTAAAAAAAATTGGTCAATTCAGACCATTTTTTTGCTTAATTTTTCTCTTAGGTCGATTTTATTTAAGTCAACCAAGTTTTAGATCGGCGGGAGCACTATAAATGATTATTTTGAATTTCCTTAATTATCTTTATTTTCCTATGTTTTCATTATTTTCAAAATTTTTCATATATTTCCAAATTAGTTTTTATATTCCACAATTGCCCTTCATATTCCCAAATTGGCCTTATATGCTTAAATGACCGTAATTCACAGAAATTGTCCTTATTTACAAAAATTTCACTGATATTTTTACAAATTTGATTATATGTCAAAATTCGCTGTTATTTCCAAGTAGTAGTTGGATTTCTAAATTTCACATACGTTAAAAATTGATATAAGAACAATTTGGGGGAATATAGGACCCTTTTACAAATATAAGAACACTTTGGGGAATATAATAACAATTTGGGAATTTAAGGACAATTCGGTAAAAAAATAGACAATTTGTAAAAAAAGGACAATTCCGAAATTTTTTGCTAAGGACAATTTAGGAAAATTTTACTTGTCTGAATAACCAGAAACCAAAGTAGTTAAATCGCTTATTAATGACTGGGACTGATCAACGGCCTCAAGATAATGTTTATATAAGTAAAAGTAAAGTTATATTAATATTCTTCAGAAAAATTCAGCTCTAAGCATATCACATGAAACAGCCTGAAAAAGGTTCATTTCAAAGTTCTCTAGGGCAATTTTCTTCTAGGTTATTTCTGCCACCGGATTTTTCAATTTTTTGATCAATTATGATCAATAAAATTTATGCAATTTTTTGATCAATTAAGATTTTAATCATTGAAACCTCCTCTATAAAAGATAGCCATAACCGTTTTTGCATGTAACCCTTGAGAAAATAAACTAGGAAATTTTTTGGGGCTGCCTAGATTGATCATGTGACTCATAATTACTCATGTATATTGCTTAGAATCACCCAAATAACTGTTATCTGAAATGAATAACGTTAACCCGTCATTACCGGAAAGAAATAAAATTTTCAAAGCATTAACAATTTGATCGAGATGGTAAAATCCGCGTGTCGCTATCTAGTCTGGTTATCTCAGAACCGATACGGTATCAACAATACCTCGTTTAGTGGATGGACGAAGGCTGTCCCAGGTCAAAAATCATTGAAATTGACTTTAAGCTATCAATTATATTTCGGGATGATATTGGAGCGAAATGTCAAATCAAAGTCGCATACCCCTTAAGGAGTACTGGTCGCATTTTAAGGCCAAAAACAGGGTTTCAGCGTCGCCTCAATGAAGTACTAAAAGAAACAGCACAAACAATGTATTTAGTTTAGGGATAATTGAACATTAATCTTGCTTTCACAAAACAAATCGAAGCTCTGATTGGCCGACCACAGGAACGATCTTTCAAAAGTGGCACTATTTTCACTTCAAAAGCCTACTCCTCCCTGAGTTTTGAAGATAAAGAATACTTTTATAGCTTTATTGCCACAGAGAACGTGAGCAGAACCCCAAGTTCAGTTTTACTCACAAAAAATTTCATCCGGGCGCTTAAATGAGCAAAAACTGTTTTTGGCCTTATTTTGAGTGCCTCGGGGAAAATACTACTCCTCCCTGGATTTTGACGGCAGAAACCTAAAACTGGTATGTATACGATCCTTAAGGATACGCGCAAACTCCAAGTTCCCCAATTTGCATTTTTGTATCTCGTCTTTTTGGAAACCGCGATTCAAATTCTCAGAAATTTCCAAAATTTGAAAAAAAACACACGAATATGTTCAAATCGCGACTAAAAATACTTTTTTTTGACAAATGAAAATAAAAAGACATCTGATAACCTTATTTTTGTCCATATTTTCAGAAAAAAACATTTTAAATAACTATCTGGAAAGTATTTTTTTTTTGACTGGGAAAAAAATTAGCTGAAAAATTTTTTGGCAGACGTTTCAGACAATTGAAGATTTTTTTTCCATTTTTTAAATTGAAATTGAATAAAATGTATTTTGATATTTTTGATGGTCATTGTTAAGTTTAAAACTAGGCGCATATAGCAATACTTATTTTTTTGAAAAATAATATAGAAATGTGCAATATTTCCGGCATTTATATAATTTTGTGGCAAAAAACGCCTAATTTTCGACTTCCCTAGTCTCGCAATAATTTTGGGCTAAATTTCGGCAAGGTTTTAATACCTAAAATGACTCCACTCTACAATATACTTCAAAAACCCAAAGCGAGCAGGTTTCATTATTTTTTTGAGAAAAATCGTCATTTTTCATCGATTTTACGTTTTTTTGGTTTTTCAGGTCCCTGTTACTCGAGTTTTGTTGATAAAACAATTTAAATCGAGAATATGAGATCACCAGTGTAATCAGGCGCAACATTTTAGAATTTCAATTTCGAGAAACTTTTTTTTAACCAATCAGAAAGCCGGATTCACCCAAATTTTTTGGTTATTTGACCTCGAAATTTTTTTCCTGACCCAAAGTTGACCGAATGTTCTTTTTGAATTTTTAAGTTATGCCCTAAACATCAAAAGGCGAGTAACACTGGGACACTCCAATGGACGACGTCCATTGACGTAAGACGACCTTATCTGTTTGATCATTTTGAGCTATCNTCTTCAAAACTCAGGGAGGAGTAGGCTTTTGAAGTGAAAATAGTGCCACTTTTGAAAGATCGTTCCTGATTGGTCGGCCAATCAGAGGCCTTCGATTTGTTTTGTGAAAGCAAGATTAATGTTCAATTATCCCTAAACTGAAATACATATGTTTGTGCTGTTTCTAGTACTTCATTGAGGCGACGCTGAAAACCCTGTTTTTGGCCTTAAAATGCGACCAGTACTCCCTTAAGGGGGTATGCGACTCTGATTTGACATTTTCGCTCCATATCATCCCGAAATAAAATAATTGATAGCTTAAAGTCAATTTCCAATGATTTTTGACCTGGGACAGCCTATCGTCCATCCACTAAACGAGGTATTGTTGATACCGTATCGGTTCTGAGATAACCAGACTAGATAGCGACACGCGGATTTTACCATCTCGATCAAATTTGTAATGCTTGAAAATTTTATTTTTTCCGGTAATGACTGGTTAACCGTTAATTCATTTCAGATAACAGTTATTTGGGTGATTCTAAGCAATATACATGAGTAATTATGAGTCACATGATCAATCTAGGCAGCCCCAAAAAATTTCCTAGTTTATTTTCTCAAGGGCACATGCAAAAAACGGTTATGGCTATCTTTTATAGAGGAGGTTTCAATTGATTAAAAATCTTAATTGATCAAAAAAGTGTAATTCATCAAAGAAAGTTTTATTGATCAAAAGTTTAATTGATCAAAAATAATTGATCAAAAATTTGTACACAGAAAAAAAATCCGTGGGCAGAAATAACCTAGAAGAAAATTGCCCTAGAGAACTTTGAAAATGAACCTTTTTCAGGCTGTTTCATGTGAATATGCTTAGAGCTGAATTTTTCTGAAGAATATTAATATAACTTTACTTTTACTTAGTATAAACATTATCTTGAGGCCGTTGATCAGTCCCAGTCATTAATAAGCGATTTAACTACTTTGGTTCCTGGTTATCAAGCAAGTAAATTTTCCTAAATTGTCCTTAGCAAAAAAATTCGGAATTGTCCTTTTTTTACCAAATTGTCTATTTTTTTACCGAATTGTCCTTAAATTCCCAACATTGTTATTATATTTCCCCAAAGTGTTCTTATATTGTGTTAAAAGGGTCCCTAATATTCCCCCAAAATTGTTCTTATATCAATTTTTTAACGTATGTGAAATTTAGAAATCCAACTACTACTTGGAAAATAACAGCGAATTTTGAACATATAATCAAAATTTGTAAAAATATCAGTGAAATTTTTGTAAATAAGGACAATTTCTGTGAATATACGGTCAATTTAAGCATATAAGGCCAATTTGGGAATATAAGGACAATTTTGGAAAATATAAGGGCAATTTTGGAAAATATAAAAACTAATTTTGGAAATATATGAAAAATTTTGAAAATAATGAAAACATAGGAAAATAAAGATAATTAAGGAAATTCAAAAATAATCATTTATAGCCGATCCTCCCAGCCGATCTAAAACTTGGTTGACGTAAAATAAAATCGACCTAAGCGAAAAATTAAGCAAAAAATGGTCTGAATTGGACCAATTTTTTTAAACTTAAAAAATATCTATGATCTCAAAATTTCATGATACTTGAAAATAGAAAACCCGGTCGAGTAAAACCATCCGACTCAGACCAATTTGTTCTCTTTGGTTTTTTTCTCGATACGTGTTGTCATTTTGAGTTATCTAAGAATTCAATCAGATGAGGCTTTTCCATAAGCCGCATAATTTCGAACACTCGCAATATAAATATGCCAATTTGTTCAAAAAATTTAATCTTTTGCTTCGTAAAATATTATCCTAATCTGTTCTCTGTAGCCTGCTGCTTTGTAGTTAATTACATACTGCGATTGCCTTCATTTTCAGTTCATTGTTCAAAATGATAATTATGGTTGAATCATGAAAAATTATTGAAAAAGATTATTTGTGCATAATAAAAATAATTTTTAGTCTGTTAATGCAAATAAAATTCAACGATAAGGTAACTGCTGAACAAAATGGATTTTATATCGCCTTGAGCCAAATTTGTTAACCCCCAATGTCTAAAACCCTCATTTAATTCGATAAAAATGGGGGCAATACGACTATGTACACTTTCTGCCGTAATGTCATACTTGACATATTGTCGACAAAAAACTCAAAGATGACATCACGGGCCGTGATTCACGGCAAGATATGCTGAATGGAGTACTGCAAACTTGCAATTTGTAATAAAAACTTCGAGAGAACACTTGGCAATTTTAAAAGCTCGTGTTCTCTACATAATTATTAATTGTACTACAAATCTTTGAAAAAACTTTTATAAATATCGAAAAAAACCGTTGGAGGCTACAAAGATAAAACTTCGCTGGAGGCTCCATAGCCTAATTTAGGCTCGACTTTGAGCGCTTATATAGTATACATAGTCTGCGCTTTTACAGTTCACACAGTACGGCGCTTACACAGACTGTGATAAATACATATCCGATTGACCTTTAATTTTATTTTTTGAAAATCAGAAGGCCCAAACTTTTAAAATAACTAAATAGAATTTGAAAATAATGAGATATCCCCTATTCACACTTTTGTTAATATCCCGGCCCTACTACTTAAAAACACACTACGTTCACTAATCAGGGCCGGGATATTAACAAAAGTGTGAATAGGGGATATATTAGTTGAAAATGCCCGTCGAAAACCTTACTACAGCAAGGTTCGGCGTACGGGTGAAACGTTTTTCGCAAAATATCTTCATCTATATGCCCGACCCCGCTGCAGGAACTTCTTAAAAAAAAATTTCTTCACAATATTCTCGAAATTTATCTAAAGTTCAATAATTGAAGAAAATTGAACTTCAATTGTGTTCTTTTGAATTTGGAACATTTTCTCAAATTGAAAAGTTATTTTAAAATATTCTCAAATTTCAGTGAAAAAATTGAAAATGAACTAGTGAGGTAAAACACTTATTGAATTCCTTTTAAAATGTAGAAATCGCATGTTTTATCATATTTAACCATATTTCTTGATGCTAATCGGTCAAAAAACAGTTTGAAATACAAATCTCTCACAAAATATTAGTTTGTTTATCATGTTAACTTAATTGAACTACTTCGCTGTAATTTTAGAGAATTTTGAATCAGAGCGATTTATTTGTCAAAAAAAATTTCGGGAATGAGCTGAAAAAAAAAATTAAATGACACACAATGTCAAGGTTCTTAATGAACAAAGCTTCAAATACACGAAATTAAACTCTCAGTCCGGGCAAATTTCAAGAATAAATGTAATCATGCTTTCCTTGTGGCAGGAAAACCTGTCATCCTAAAGCTTAAACGGAAAGTTTAAATTTGAATTATTTTTGTAACGCTTTTAATCAAGGTACAAAATGCTTATATTTAAATGAAACAAATTCATGGCAGATTTGTCCGTCGTTCATCATCCTCTTTCCCAAACGGAACTCCATCTTCAAAAAACGTTTACTATCTCGATAGCGCGTGTTTCGAATCCCACTAATGTTGTCTTAGTGATTGTCTTGAGTATCGATATAGGCAAGGGTGCGTTGATCATTGGGACCGCTAAATTTGATCGTGGTATAATCACTTAAGGGGGTATATCTGTCTGATTAATGACGCCTCAGAAGCATTAAAAATGCTCCAAATTGATCGGGTGATAATTAAATGTACTAAAAAGCCGATCAATCAAAAAAAATGTTTCGAAATTTTCGCATTTTTCGATTTTTTTTCTAAGTATTTTTAAAAGAATGAAGTTAAAAAATAACGTTTGCCTCGAATCTTGACCCACTTAAAAACTTTTCAAAAATATCGCCTTGAATGTAAAACAAGCCCAACTTCTACTCATCAGTGTTTCACTGGCTTCTTTTGAGCCTACTTTCAAAAAATCGAGCACTTTTTTTTTTCGGAAATGTTTTGGAAAATGACCAAAAAAATCATATTTCGAGTTTAAGCTGGAAATTGCAAAAAAAGCCCGTGAGGTCTCTTCAATTGTTCTTAGGTATAACTTGATAAAATTTAGTAATTTTGCAAGTATATCACTAGGAGGAGATAGATTTGAAGTCTGAAATTGTGAAAAAATCGTCGGTTATATTGGCGTTCTAGAAATTGTTTCGTCGCCGGATCAAAAAGCCCGTGAAAGGACATACTACGTTACGTGATCTGTGAAAATTTGAGCTCAATTTGATATTACCTGTTGCGCGGAGACAGTTATTGGCAGTTTGGGAAATGTTCCACCATGTTACGATACTGTCTATGGTGTAATGGTCAAAAATATGTGATGTACTTTCGCAAGAGATTAGGATAGATCTACAAATAAGCATTTTCGGTTTTGACTCATACGCTTTTAGTTTTCAACATATACAATCGTGAATATGTTTGAATTATCCAAGATATCCCCTTTGGAATGCTGGGGAAAATAGCCTCTCCTCCAGCTGGACTGGAAGGGTCAGTAACGGGCAGCTAGAATAAATGAGAAAAAAAATACTTGAGACTAACCTTTCTCTCACTTCCACTGCAAGTTAAACTTTTAATTATCGGTGAAGGGTGGCTCACCAGTGCTCGTACTGAAAAACCGCGTAAAAATATGTTCTCAATGTCACAAAAATTGTTAATTTCTCAGGTCAATTTTGCTTTAAATGAATGAACAAAGAGTTTAGTGAAAGTACGACACGTCTTCAATAATGACAGGGAGGTCCGGTTTAAAAAAATCTTCCTTTGATTTTTAAACGGTTACAAAAATGAAATCAAGAAATTCTCTTAAAATCTGACATAATCATCGGTCATTTTGTTCAAAAAATGAATAAACAGACATATTAAGAATCGTATGAAATGGTTGCCATACATTACCCGAAAAATAGTTGAAAAAAAATATTCTCTGTTTGTTTTTAAAGTAAAATAGTCAAGCTTGAAATATTTCGAGTAGACATGTGTTGTTATCGATTTAATGGGTTCTCTTGCGTTGTCGCCTACGCAACAGAAAAGAAAATATGATTGTTGATGCGAGCAATTTTCGGTTCCCAAGCTCAATTCAAGAAAAATAGACGAAATTTTCTGTCAGCACTTGTTTTCATTTACACCCACAACCCCTTAAGGCAATCACCTTAGACAACATCAGTGGGATTCGAAACGCGCGCCAGAGATAGTTAACGTTTTTGAATATTTTTTCGTTGAGAAAAGGATATGTAAAAATCAAAATTAACAAATCCTTTGTTCAATATTTTATTTGTTACGATTTAGTAATATTAGATTGCAATAAGTTTTGGTGAGTTTTCATACCCAAGTCTACAGGTACCATTTCCACACGAAATCTTCTTTTATTCGAAGTCAATTTCCTAGCTGGCTCCTTAGGACGAGTCTTAGCAGCATCACTGACATACGATTCAAATTCTTCGGTCATCTTCAAGAGGTCACTTTGTACCTTTGTAAGAATTTCATGTCTATAATGGGGGATCAGAAAAATTAAAAAATTCCATTTTTTTTCAACTTTTATTATTATTTTTAAATCTGATTTCTGTCCATAAGGACAGCTGATAATTTATATAATGTCCTTAGGTTCTGGTGTCATTTATATTGACGAAAGTCAAAGTTACCGAAAACCATAATTAACTCGTAGAGTAGCCAAGTGAGTGTGCATCCAGAGTCTTTTCTGCCAACTAGTTTATTTTGGCAGTGAAATCATGAAGACGTTTTTGCTGCTGAGTCAAAAAGCGTTTCTTATAAAATTTTCTCAATTATGCACAGAAATATACTTGCTGTAGCTTTTATCGTATATTGGCGTTATAGACGAAAGCTACAGTATAAACCAGTGTTTTAAAGTGGGATTGAAAATTGGGAAGAAAATTAAAATTTCGATATTTTGTCCAACTCTATTTGATAGGTGACAAGAAAATTCAATCAAATTCAATAAAATGATGGAGTTCGGTTTGTTGAATACAGCGGTTTTAAAAAGTATTTATACATGTACATGTATGCTATTTAAAAAAAGGGGTTATACGTAGGGAGCGAACGGTAAACTAATTCAAAAGTTTTTCGAAATCAAATATCCGTGCCTGCGATTTGCTTCTTCTCCGAAATTAATTATCGAATACAAAATCTTGTTGCCGTCAGCTCTCGACTGATTTGAAAATTGATCAAAAACTTTACGATATTGCTGTAAGTTCGATTGCAGTTCTTTATAATGAGTGACATACTCTACCAGTTGAACACTTAATCGGACGTAGCATTTTCTCATTGCGATCAGATGATGATTGATGTCCGTTCGAAACGTATTAATTTTATTGTTTTCAACTTATTTTTAGGGTTACTTTTCTAATTTTGAGAATTTGACTGCTTATGTTTTTGAACCAATAGGCGTCTAGCTACAATGACCAGTGGTCATTGACCAGTAGAAATAATTTGGAGTGGAGATAAATACAAATTATTTTTAATCGCGGTTTTTGCAAGCATGGTCAGAAAAAAGCCGTTATGCCATAAATATATTTTGATTGTAAAAATTTAACGTTTTATGGTTGCATTTTAATAAAAATGTCAAAAAAATTGACTTTAAAATAAAAAAACATACGCTTTTTGCCGTTATTTTGCATCTGGATTAAGGAAGAAATGGCGGAACTTTTTTTTCTTACCTTTCTTATCTTATATTTTTTAATTGTAGCTCGTAAAAATTTAACAATCTGATCACAAAATGTCGAAAAATTGTCAGCAATTGCTTCAAAATGAAAATCCGATTTTGAAATTGCCTATGATTAACCTTGAAATTTTTGTTTTTGTTTTAAAATTATCTATAATCTCAAGCCAAATGATAAGCAATTTCACAGACTGAAATTCATTTTAAGCAATTGCTGACAATTTTTCCGCAATTTTTATCAGATAGTGATATTTCTTACCGGACTACACATTTAAAGATAATTCAAAAAATGTTAAGCAAAAATTTTTTTGCCGTTCCTACCGAATCTGGTCTAGCTAACAATATCGCTAGCTAAGTAACCCTGGCTTCATACTGTTCTCTTTCAACCAATAGTTCGTAACGTTCCAAATCTAGATTGTGAACTTTAGCACTATCCTCTTTGATACTTTCTCGAGTTTTCTCTTTGATCTCATTTTTAGATTTTAACAAAATTTCAAATTTTTTTTGCAGAACGTCAGTAGATTTTATTGTCTTTGAAATTGTGAGCAAAATTTCTTTTTCTTTGTTTTGAACTTGGACGAGTTTGAACTTGCAATTATCATAATGTTTCTCATTTTCTGCAGCCTCGTTTTTGTGATCAATATAAATTGGTTCGCGTTTTTTGAGAGTTTTTCTCAATTGAAGAACGGATGCAATATTTGAGTCTAGTGCTGATAAATGGGTTGAAAAGTTTTGACAGTAAAATTGAACTAATAAATAAATTATTTATTACTAATTTTCCTTAAATAAAGAAATAAATGACTACCTACATCTTTATTATGTCATTAAGGGGAGACCAGTCATGCCAAAGAAAATTTTGTACTTTTTGAGGCGGAATACTACACGTTGTAGAACCTAATAGTTTAATATAATGTGATTTTTCAACAAAATCTCACATCCTAAATTATAATTGAAGATCACTGATTCCTCCACCAATCAGAAACGAGCTTCAAAATAGTGACATATTATCTCTTGAAAATCGTCTTTCTCAGTGAGTTTTAAGGAGAGAAAATTTCTTTTCAGATTTTATTTAGTCAAAAAAGCGTACGTTTCTGTTACAATCGATTCCCAAAGTTTGCAATAACTTTGCTGCAGAATCGGGAATAAATGTTTTTCGAGCTTATTTTAAGGGGGGGCATAAGTCCAGCAGATTGGGGTCAATAAAAATCACGAAAGTAATTAGTAAATGTGTTCCAGCTCATTAAAATAATTTTTATCTATTTTAGGAAATATTTGAGCTCAAGTTTTCATCTATGAAATTTAAAAAAAATCAAAGCATTATGAAAATTTTCCGCATTTTTGTCGAAAATTTTTACTGGTTTTGAGAAGAAATCATGGGTAAAACCAAAAAACAGCCCTTTACTTTTTTCATGGATGCTAGCATATTTTCTGACCGCCTGTTAAAATGATGAAAATTTTATTTGTTATCGTACTTGTTTGAAAAAATATGAAATTTCCCAAATCAATGGTGGTTTTTTTTAAACTTTTTCGCATGAAAAGAATTGAGGCAAGACATTCACATATTGAATGTTGTCATCTATCAAATTGCCGTATGTCAACTAATGCGGTAGGGTCGCAGCCCGTTTATCATTTTTTGAAACTGTTGAGAAAATTTAAACACTTGACTGAACACCGATAAGTGCCATCGCGCACTGAATTTTTAAAATTTTAATGGTTGTGAAAAATTTTCATAAAATTGGTAGTGTAGTGGGCGTCATTTTTTGATAGGGACATTTAATACAACAACGCAATTTAAGTCATTTTTATCTCAAAAAAGTTGTTTTCTCTACTTTTTGCAATTTTATCCTTTTTCATGGAAAAAAACTTGATATGAGAAATTTCGTGTGAGAGTTATAAGGAGACTTTAGCGGAGTACACCAAATAAATGAGTTATTAATATCGTCTTAAAAAAAAATTTAAGTCGGTTTAAGAGGGAAATGGATATCCTTTAACCCTTTGGTGATTTGATAGATGTAGGCTGAAAGAAGAGGAAAGCGGCCTCTGAGTGGCTAGAGGGGTCTCAGAGATGTTAAGATTGGCTCCCAACCTACATCTTTCAAATCACAAAAGGGTAAGAGGATATACAGTGAAAGTGGTTTTATATATTTTAACTATCAGTTAGTTATGTTTAGAAAATAAAAATGTGAACGTTTATAAGAATGAACACTTTTATTGAAGATATAAAATTAAAAAATGAATTTCCAAATTTTTTTTCTTTCAAATATTGCTCTGAAAAAATGTACCAATCTTCCGGGCTTATGCAGTGACATGCCACCCCCTTAAGGGTCTTACGCAAAAGTCTACTCTTCCCTAAATTTTGTGGTTACAAATCTGAAGCCTATATCCCCCTTTCACACTATCCGGAATATTTGGGCCCTACTACTAAAAAACACACTACGTTTACTACACAGTGCCCAAATATTCAACATAGTGTGAAAAGGGGGATATCTAGGCCTCCCGAGCAAAAAATCAGCACCTGATAAAAAGGTCATATGAGTTTGAAAATTTCAGATCCAGGACAGTTTGACGCTTGAAATTTTGGTACAATTTTTTTTTGCATCCGACCACTCTGTTTAAGGCGGTCAAATTTTTTTTTTTTTTCAACACAAAGCAAAATGTTCATCTTTTTTCGCATCGCAAACTAACTTTTTTGTGTAGAGCGTATAATTCTGCTCCTGATTGACATCTCAAATTTTATGTAGAGTAAGGATCACGTGGTGTATCACCAAAAATGGAGGTGTCCGAAAACTCGAATTATTTCAAATCAATGATTGATGGTGCTTAAAAGATGCGCAAGCATTGACTTTGTGGAAACGGTATTAGCAACTATGGGTCTTAGATAACCACAGGTGGTGCTAGAGGCGATTGCTCGGGAGGCCTAGGGATATCCCTTTATTACACTTTGCGTAAAATGCGTAGCCACAACGTTGAAATCACACGTTAAATGGAGTAGTGGCTACGCATTCTAAGCAAAGTGTAATAAAGCGATATATGATCGAATAGCTGATGAGTTTTCGGAAAGCTGTTACTATCGAAACTTTATTTTTTTTTCGAAAACGGTACTTTGAATTTTTCAAAACCCATAAATTTTGATTCCAACGCTAAAAACCATTACGATACTTTTAGAATATTTTCATAACGATGGAAAAGTACTCTCCTGACAGATAATGGAATAAAAATACCGCTTGTTTGTTTTAAATTGTTTATATTTTTATAAAAAAAC
This sequence comes from Oikopleura vanhoeffeni, assembly GCA_004367855.1. Classification (NCBI taxonomy): domain Eukaryota; kingdom Metazoa; phylum Chordata; class Appendicularia; order Copelata; family Oikopleuridae; genus Oikopleura; species Oikopleura vanhoeffeni. Next base: position 232,091 of record SCLH01000424.1, on the reverse strand, counting down.
ATTGTCAATATTTTAAACCCCTTAGCTTTAATAATACTGCAGAATTCATTTTCCATTTGTTCTTCTTGCTTATCAAATTTTTCGGAATCATCTTTGAATTTTTGACTTGTGTTTTTAAGATTAATTCTGGAATTATTAAGTTCTTTTTTCGCATTATCTTTTTTCTCGTTAATTTCATTTAATTCTGTTTCTAATCTATTAGTGATAATGTTCTGCTCCATTTTATAATTCACAGTGTTCTGTTTTGTATCGGTGATAGTATTATCACATTCTGTCCAAGCAGCAACCACCTAATTTAAATTTAGAAACACGCTAACGGCGCTAAAGAGCAGTCTAGAATTCAGCAAATTGAAATCAAAAAGCTTTTAAACCCATCTAAAGTACATGGAAAACCACTTTCAAATTCGAGTAAATTTTCAATAAGGCGAAACCGAAAGTTGAAAAACCAAAAGTTTTGGTTCGATCAGACTTATTTGGAATCGTTGACTTCGTCGATCCGATATAATCTGATCCAATTTTTTGATTTTATAAGAATTGAAAATTCTGAAGGTTGTTGTTTTAATGTAGAAATTTGAAGCACATTTTTTTGTGAAAAATCATTTTTTGTAATAATTTTATTTTTTTGAAATTTATTCAAATTCATTCCCTCTGACAACATATAATATGTTACAATGTTACATATTTCATAAAATATTTTTAATTTATGCTCCAAAGTGTTGAGCAGTTGTTGGGCTTGAAATACTTTAGCGCCTTTTTTCAAATTTTGTCTTGTGTTCTAGAAAAATTCTAGTGAATTTCCGTTTTTTTTGAAAATTTTAAAAGTATTTAAAAAAAAACAATAAAAAAGTGAATCTTTAACTTTTTGGCCAGTATACAGGGTTGAATGTGATCATTTGTTTAATTAGAGGCTTTAAAAATTTAAGAATGAAAATGGGTACTCTTAATATCAGATGCTTACATTAAATTTTTATTTTTATTCCAACCCGCTCAAGCAATTTTTAGGGAAAATATCAAGATCGGAAAATTTAACAACTCAGTTAAAATTTATTTTCAAGAAAGACTAATATATACATGTACAATGTATACTATATCTTTTTACCAACCAAAGTCCAGTTTAAAAACGTTTTATATCTCTATAGCGCGTGTTCGAATTTTAGCGGTTCCAACATCAAGCACCCTTGCCTATAATCATACTCAAGCCAATCACTAAGACAACATTAGTGGGATTCGAACATGCGCTATAGAGATAGTAAACGTTTTTGAGATGGACTTTGGTTGATAAAAGGATATGAATGTCTTTCTGAGAACCTTCAAAAATTGTTATACATTCCCTTAGTTGTCAAATTTTCAGATTCGGACCGTATAATATTGTATACATAATATATACATATGTATATAATATAACTAATAATGACATTCAAAAATTAGAAGATTGTGGATGCTAATTGTCGAATAGCTGGATAAAAATTAGTGAAATATTATATACCGTTGTTCGCGCTTCATTGGAGGTACATTGCCGGGCTTGCAATCTGTCTAGGTCATCATTTAGCATATTTTTTGTATTTTTGGTTTCTTCCACCGATTTTTTATGATTGATAGTAATTTTGCTTCCATAGCCGGTTTCGTCATCAAATTTCTTATTCAATACATTTTTCTGCTCGGTTTGAAGTGAACATTTTGTAGTGAGCTTGAGATTTTCAGCAGCAGCTTTTTTTGAAGGATAAAAAAACTCCTGTTAAAATTTGAGAAAATATTATGAAAATTTGTATTTGCCTTAATTAAAAGTTGTCATTTTCAATTAATAAGTACAAGAAAAAATTTAAAAACACATTTTTGTCAGATTTTTGGTTATTGATTGAAAATTTCTTATCAAAAGTCACACAAAAACTAAAAAAAAAATGGCTATATTTTTATCCCTAGCTAATTTCAGCTCGGCTGTTAGCTGTTTTTCTTTTTGGTCGAATTTTAGCATTTCCGATTTGGCAAGTTCTAATTCGTAATGCCGTTTAAGAATTTGGTCATTTATTTCAAGATTTTTGGTTTCCCAAAAAGAAATTTTTTCATCATCCGATTTAACAGTTCTTTTTTGCTCCTCTAGCGCACGGTCACGAGACATCAAAAATCCTTGGTGCAATATTTTTTTTTCGAAAGCCAGTCTGAATTAAATTTTTGAGTTTCGTTTTAAGTCTTATAACTGGCGAAAAAACGGGATCGTAGAATGTTTTCTTTCAAACACATTATAAATAATTTTGATTCGGTTCCCAAAAAATAATGGAATCTTTTTTGAATGTTTTGTTCCAGTATTACCGGGAGTTGATTTATTTGGATTTTTCGCCTATGTTTCACTTCCGGATAAATTATTTCGGAACTAGACATAAAAAATACAAATTTGAGATTAGTCAGTTTTTAGGAAAGTGTTGTGTGCATGCATAACAGTTTCAATGAAAATTTATTGGTATCTAGGATCAGATATTTTTTTTCGGAAGTGAAATTTTCTAAATTTTCAACTTCAAGTATCCCATGAAATTTTTTTTATTATTTAAGTGAATTTAGGCAATGAAAAATTATTGTAGGAAACAATAAACATTTGACTTATTCATAAATTACTTTTGATTTATGAGATATTAATCAAAGCGGACAAAACTTTGACAAAGGCCGGATACTTGTGCATCGTTTCCGACATAAATGAAACTTGTGAAAACTACTGTGACCGTGTATCACATGATATGGAAAACCTTTTTTCTCTCACTATATTTTCTAGAACTAAAAATTAAAATTCTAGAATATAAAAAGTCGGATGCTAAAAAAAATACCTTCCAACTTCTTTTTGCAGAAAAAATTGAAATTCCTACTGCCTTAAGCTTTCTGTAAACAACGGTCAAAGTAGAGCCACAATTATGGCTCTGGTGCCTTGGCGGGACTTTTTTTTAAATGCTCACAAGGGTCAGGTGGTCAGAAAATCAGGTTTCAAAACCATGTCACCACTAACCTAAATTTGTAGCTGATAAAATATTATTTTTGTTGGTTCTTAAAATTAATCCAAACAATGTTTCATCAAATTATATTCTTGCTAGAAATAAAATGCAGACATTTATTTCTTCAGCAGAACCATTGAGATAAACGGAGCCAGTAGCCCGCGTCAGCAATTTTCGACGCGCCTCATGATGAGCACTGTCGTGCGCCCAGTCCATTTTAATATATTTTCATTTTGACAAGATAAGAAAATCGTAGAAAATACTTTTAAAAATGATGAGAATATTTTGAAAAAATGATAAACAATATTTAAAAGGTATTAAAAAAATTCAGGTAGAAAGTATTTCTAGGGAAAATTGTGGCTAAAAATAATTAAATCTACCTTGTATACGCTTCTGACTCTTTGCAAATTCGTCTGACTCTGTCTTCCTGAACTCCATTACCCTTGACTATAACCCTATCTTTCTCTTTCACCTCTTCAGCAATTAAATCAGCTTCTTTCTTCAAGATGACATTTTCATCGGCGATTGAAAACGATTCCTTCTCAACATTTTCTGACTCCAGAAGCCCTTCGATAATGCTAAATTTAATCTCCTCTATTTCACCACCAATATTTATAGTCAGCATTTCTAAACGCTCCGGAAGACCATCGGTGAGTTCGATAAATTTTCCATTTTCTTCCATGGTTTTGTTTACTTGAATTTTTGTCTGAGCTTTAAGAGACATACGCTCATTAAGGCCGCTGACGAGGGCGGAAATCAGATCATCGGAAAGCTCTTTCTCGTCAAGCAAACTATTATTTGAAACTTTTGAAGAATGAAAATTGTTTTTCAAGAGTAATTTCATTATTAAGCGTTAAAAGTTTAGTTTGAAATTCAATGAATTCCTCAATCGCTATCGTAAAAAAATGCAAGTTTAAAATTTATTTTCATCATAAAGGCCAAATATGAAATTTTGTTATTGTTGTATTTTTACAGTCATTTTCTGATTCAAATTATCTTTCGTTGACGGAAAAGTGCCACCTGAGTTTTCTCGTTTGTCCTGCAATAATTGACAAATCAAAGACAGTTAGTCTGGATATTTACCAATCAACGTCGAGTATAGTTGCGGGAGAAAAAAACGCAGTAAACGAGAATACTCAGGCTGTATATTTTAGTTTATTTAACTCGTAGAGACAGATTTTGTTCAGTTGTGAATGCAAATGTAATACAGTAGGTGACTAGTTAAAGCACTCTCACAACTTTTTTCAAAAAGAAGTTAGTAGTTAGAAGTGCTTACAGTACTGATAGTGCTCCAAGTAGTCTAAGGCCGCCCTAAATCAAATATGCCCAAAAAGAGGTGCTTTAGTAGCAACTTACTGTAATTTGTATTATCAAACGTGAATTATAAAAAACATTTGTTTGCCGGTCTCCACGAGGTAAATTCTAATTTCATAATCACATCCGTACAATTCATTTCGAAGCAGAAAATTTTTACCTGTTTTTTTCAACTATCGAAATTAAGGGGAGTGTAAAAACACGCCATAAAACACGTAAAACACATAAAACATAAGTTGAGTGTTATTCGTTTTGATCATCACTTTTACACTGCGAGCACAATGAAAAACATATTCGAAATATTTTAATTTTTATCGCTAAAAAACATAATTTTGAAATAAAAACATTTTTTCAAAATGTCGTCACAGACAATATCCCTTATTCACACTTGTGTTAATATCCTGGCCCTGATTAGGAAACGTAGTATGTTTTTAAGTAGTATGGCCGGAATATTAACAAAAGTGTGAATAAGGGATATTAATTGTAAATGACGAAATTTGAAAATGAATGTTAAGCAATGAAATTAATACATTTTAAAATATAAATGTTAGGCTAAAAAGCAGGGGTCGGCATACCGTTTTGAAAAACCTGATCGGATCGAACTTGATCGGATCGGAGGTTAACAAAAACATGATCGGATAGGATCGAAAAAAAGTCGATCCGATCCGATCAAGTTCGATCCAATTGATCAAGTTATGCCGACTCCTGCTATAAGTGCTAATGCATATTATATTTCACATTATTTTCATGCCTGTTCCTTCAATCAATTTACCTTCAATCTCAAATTCCTTGAAATCGTCCTCAATTGCTTTTCTTTGATTTCGCAGTCCCATAATCAAATTTACATTTTCAGCTCTGATATCCATAGCCATTTGATCAACCTCATTTTGAAAATTTTTAGGAAAGTCTATAAGATTCTTCTGGGCTATGTGAAATCTGATGTATTCCTCTTCAAAGCGTTCTCGTTCAAGAAATGTGGCCTAGAATTAAATTGTAATGATTTTTCTAAAAACCAATTTAAAGTAAAACATTTTTGATATCGGAATTATTATCGAAATAAACGTTGAAATAAATAGAAAATATTATGGCTTGGCAGTAAAAGACCAAAATATAGTTTTCAAAAAATGCTGATATTCTTGTTTGTGATCAAATTTTTCGTTTCTTACAGTATTTTTTGAAATAATAACAAATTTCTGAATGGCTTATTTTGAAATTGGCCTTTCTCGTAAAACATATTTGTTTTTTCGAGAAAATATTCGTTTTTTCGATATTCAGAATAACATATTCTCGAAAAATTAATCTTATTTTTTTGAATATTTTATGTTATTTTTATTCGAAAATTTATCAAAACTGTAATCGCTTACTGAAAATTTTGGAATTTCAGGAACTACGGAAAAAACTTTCCTCTGAAAATCTGACTAGTCTGTCGGAAGTCTAATCAAGGCAAGTTGGCCTTAGCAGAAATCGCCCATAGATGTCCCGCAGAATACAAAAGGTGCAGATTTTCTTGCAACAAATGATTATAACTAAGCGTGAAAATGTTCACCTAGTGGTAAAACTACCGTTTATAAGAAAAATTCCTTGGAGATAGTATCATCATAGAATTTAATACTCAAAGATATTCTGATAATATAAAATGGGTAAAATGTCACGAAAATCAACCAATGACCTTATTTTGCCTACTATCCGAAGAACAAATACCGATGATTTGAAAAGATCCTCAAATTCATCACTATCATGCGGAAATATTTTCCAACTGACAAATTTGAACACACCAAAAACTGACAAGAAAAAGAAACGTTTTTCGATCAAGAATTTTTTCAAGTCGTCAAAAAATCGAAAAGTTGAAGAAAAAATGCCTGAACCAGAATTGCCGTCTTTGAAAAAACAATTTAAACGATCGTTTTCGAAGGGAAAAGTCTACGGAAATATGCCAATTTTACGAAAAAGGGAAGAAATTGTTACGTCTGGGATAATTGTATGGGAAGAGGATTTCCCACACTTTTTATACGGAAAATCTAAGGAAATTTAATTTTAATGAAATACCCTAAATCGGCTTAAATAATAAGAATGAGCTGAGTCTCACATCTCCAGGACCTTAAGGGTCTAGTGGTCTTTGAATGTCACTTAAATTAATTTTTATAAGAATATCCCTCCTCAAAAAATACACATCTAATTGCGTCAATTTTGGGTCGTAGATTCAGAATAACAAGTTTTTAAACCTGCTAAAATCTTAATTGAATGAAAACTACAGTAGGTTACCTTTAAATCATATCATGGTTAATTAAAAAGTTATCACTTCACGTAGGAAATATCAATTCAAGCTTTCTCGTAGTCTCCTTCCTAATGATGACATAAGCGCCGATGAGTAAATTATCAACACAAGTGTCATAAAATAGCAAAATAAGCTTTTCTCTTTAGCGCCCCGCGTGCACAACTTTCATAATATTTTCAAATTTTCTGATATACACAATTTCTTCTGTAAACTTTTGATATTGAATAAAAAATTAATTTCAAAACTAACATCAGATAATTTTCCGACCAACAAATTGAGTTCATCGAGATCACTAGCTTTTGATGATTGTGAGCTTTCAGCGATTTCGTAAACTTTTTCTGTGAGCTCCTTCACGGTATGTCTGCCAACTTCGAAGATGCATTTTGGTGCCTTTCGAGCTTCTTTCTGAATAAATATGATTAATAATGTTCAAATCATGCTGTTCCAGGTAACTCACCTTTTTGAGCTTTAGCCAAAAACTAAAAAATCGAAAAAGTACATTTGGTTAACTTTTGGTCAGCGAAAAAATTTTTGTGGTCAAATGACCAAAAAAAATTAGAAAATCTGGCTTTCTGATTGGCTAAACAAAGTTACGTAGAATTACATCTTGAAGGTTCTTATTTTTGCGTTTTAAACTGATAACCCCGGTATTTTTTCAAAAAATGAATTCTCAACAAAACAGTATTTTTTCAAAAAAATTCAAAACTTCACGCATTTTTCACCCAAAATTTTTTTTGTTTTTTTCTATGAAATCTGTGAATAAAAACGAAAAAAATAGTCACTTTCACTTTTTTCATGCATGTTTACATATTTTCTGAATGCTGTTTAAAAAATCATAACATGTTCATTTGTCATTTTTTGTCGACTTTTTTTAGAAATATTATGAAAATTTTTCGCAAATCAAGTCCAAAAATTTTTATTGATGCTTTTTTGAATTTTTCTTGAAAAATCAGGCCGAATCAGTTGTGTTATTTTCTGATATCTATTTGATTTCCGTATTTCAACCGATGGAAGGGTCAATCGAATATCGTTTCTGAACTACTGATGAAATTTACAACACTTGCTTGTGACACCGGTTTGTGCCATTTGGCACGTAATTTATATAAATTTTATTATTTTTAAAATCTCAATTTAAATTTCGGGTGTTATAAACTACTTTTCCTTTCAAAGTCAGGGGGTTTTTTATATTTAAACGCAATTGAAGGTCAACTTTTTTTCCTAAAAAGCTGTTTTTATCTTTTTTTCATGAAAAAAAAACTTTCATACATGTATTAAGGAAATTTTTTCATATGGATAATGNTTAGCTGAACCAGAATAAATGTATATCAGCTCATTAAAATATTTTTTTATCTTTTTAAGGAAAGATTTGAGTTCGAACTTTTATTTTTGAATTCGTAAAATTTTCCAAAAAATTCAAAACATTATTAAAATTTCACGCATTTTTCACCCAAAATTTTTTAGTTTTTTTTTGAAATCTGTCAATGAAATGAAAAAATAGCCACTTTAACTTTTTTCATGCATGTTTACATATTTTCTGACTGCTGTTTAAAAAATCATTTTTTGTCAACTTTTTTTAGAAATATTATGAAATTTTTTCGCAAATCAAGTCCAAAATTTTTTATTTTTTTGATTCTTCTTGAAAATCAGCCGATCAGCTTGTGTTTATTTTCATATCTATTTGATTTCCGTATTTCAACCAATGGAGATCAATGAGATATCGTTTCTGACTATGTGAAATTAACTTGCTTGTGACACCGGTTTGTGCCATTTGGCACGGAATTTATATAATTTTTATTATTTTTCAAATCTCAATTAAATTTCGGGTGTTATAAACTACTTTTCCTTTCAAAGTCAGGGGGTTTTTTATATTTAAACGCAATTGAAGGTCAACTTTTTTTCCTAAAAAGCTGTTTTTATCTTTTTTTCATGAAAAAAAAACTTTCATACATGTATTAAGGAAATTTTTTCATATGGATAATGATTCTCCCACTAATTAGCGCATAACACCCAAAAATGCCTGAAGTTTATAAATATCGCCTTCAAAAATAAATCTCACATTGGGTCAAGTTGGAAATGGAGTTATAATGAAAAGTGGTTTTTGATATTTTTACAGATACTTAAGTATGTTGAGGAACTAAAAATATAAATGTTTGCAAGAATGAACACTTTTATTGAAGATAAAAAGTAAAAATAAAATTTTTCACATTTTTTCATTCATAAATCACTCCGAAAAAATGTACCAATCTGCCACATCGCTGGTACCCCCTTAAAAGAGTTTTTTCAAAACTCAAAATAGATAGATCTATTTTGCATTGAACGTTATAAGAATAAAAAATAAGTAAATCACTGGTTCATAATTAATTCACAGAAAAAACTAGTTCTCGACGATCAGTAAGTGTTATGATAAATATTAACTTTATGTTCAAAAAAATTATAATGATTGCCAATTTTCATCGAGAATAATAAGCAAATTGAATTATACAGCATAAATTATAGTTATAAATTATGGCATAAATTGGCTGCATAATAATGCTAAACTTTTGCCGCCCGACGCCTTGTTCCTCTTGAAAATAATTGAATAAAATGCTATGTAACTTAAAATATTTATATTTTATCTTAAAATTGTACTAAAAAACGTCGGTCTTTGATAAAAATCTGAAAAACTATTTGTCATTCCAAACATTTGAAAGAATGGTTCATATTTTTAATATATCTCTTTTCGATTTTTTTACAGCGTGAGTTTTTTCGATTGCTCCCTTTTTTTAACCAGACGGTTAGACAGCCACCAAATGGGTGAAAAAGCGGAAGATGTAAGCAAACATTTTTCCTGCCGCAATTTTACCCGGTAAAAAAGAGGAAGATTTTAGAGTGTGCTCTAGACTTATTAACTAAGTTAAATAATAATTCATATAAAGTTATTTTAAATAATTTAAATAATAACCTCTGTCTAACCGTCTGGGTAAAAAGGGGAGAAATAAAAAAAACTCACGCTGTATATTCACCGTGTCAATTTGAATTTATTCACTGTTTTCAAAAAAGTACGCAAATTAATTTAAAAAAATAGAAAATCTTTAAAATTTTGACTAACTAAAATGATTTATTTGGTATCGAAAAATATGCCCCTGCGAGTCAAATAAAGCGAAAATCAACTTTATTCTTTTTCGGATCAAAATATTTAAGCAGACTATACAACTATTTTTAATCGTATCTTTTGATAAAAAAAATTATGCGAAAGATTTTTCAAAAAGAACACTTTTTTGATGAAATAATTTCTATGCGAAACATGTTTTTTCAATTAGCCATGGCGATACATTTTTATACCTTGAATTTATTTGCGACAGACATTCTTCGACTTATTTCCATAAATGATGCTCCTCTTGTACTTCTGCGTCTCAAATCAGTCCCACTTTTGTCCCTCTTACCAGCTTTTCGATTATCGGCTGCGTTACCGTTTGCGTGCAAAGAATTAAGTAACGTGTTGCCATCAATTACCGTAGATCGTCGAGCTTTTATTTGGGTGAGAAACCCATATCTTTATTTTTTCTATAAATATTTTATTTTGAATAATTAAAGATAGAAACTTTGACTGAAACTACCGTAAAAAAAGTTAGTTGGATTCTACATTATCTTTTTTTTACCGAGAAAAATCACTGAAAATTTTTTTGAAAAATCACTGAAAAATTTTTTGTTCATTAGAACCTGAATTTTATAAAATTATAAGGCAAAAACTAAAAAATCTTTCATATTATTTCAAAGATTTTTGATACATTGTCAATAAATTCAAATGAACGTCAAATTTTAGGGAGCTAGTTTGACCCTTTAATGTCTCACGTGTTTACAAATGACTTTTAGTTGCTAATACCGTGTTAAAAACGTTATCTTTTCAAAATGACTACACCAAATATTATGGTGGTATTTTTGAAGCAAAAGTATTTGAAAAGATGTCAAAAAATTACTGACATCATAAAAGATTACAGATTATCTTATTAAAGTGATAATTAAATATTGATTATCAAAGTTATGATTGGTACAAGATAATTAAAATTTTACATAAAATTCACTAAAATTTGAAACTTTTTTGTCCTTTATTGAGCGAATTGCTGTTCACAAAAACCGTGAGATAATCAATCGTTTTCTATAAGCTAAATTTTTTAACCAAGTCGTGACAAGTTTTTACTGACAAGTTGTGTTCTGTGACAACCCCCCCTTGAAAATACTTCTCCAAAATTCGATATTTGTTCTAGAACATTTGTTAAAAAATTTCAAATGGTTTTGTCACCCAACTGTCCGCCTACCACGCGGCGTTGAGGGTTCTGGGTTAGCCTCAATTTCTTGAACCTCATTTATTTCAGTATTAATTTTAATCGAACTTCCTCCCTTTTCGCGTTTTTTTCGAGCATTTGGTAATAACGAAAATGACTGGGATATTTTTGGAGCCTCCTTGTGAGAATCACTTTCCTTCTCTATTTTTTCAACAGTTTCTGATTCCTTAGAGTGTTCCAAATCAAAAGTTAAAGTAAGAAAAGTATCACAATTAAAATAAATTAATTTTTTTCCGAGAAATGAAGCTATTTTTTCTTGAGTAAAAAAAGTTTATTAGGACATTACTTTTGGTGAATTTTGCTGTTTTAAGTCTAATTTAGTTCATCAATATCTGACCGAGAAATTATCGGCGATAATTCTACATCTAAATGACATTTAAAGTCTTACATTTCAGTCAGCAACTCTAGCCATAATTTTTTTGGGTCGTCTTTGGATCTAAACACGAGTTTTAAAACCCTAATTCTGCGCACAAACTTGATTAATTTAGTAAGATAAATAAAATTATTTGTTATTTCCTCAAAGTTTTAGGTACGGATTTTTAAAATTCAAGAAATAACATAATTTCAGCAAAATTTCGAAAATATGAAGACTTTACTCAAATCGAGTATATTCAAAGCTTAAATTTCGGACATATTATGTGAATTTATAAAACTTTTCTATTCTGGCTATTTTGGAGCGAATTTATTTTAAAATTTTGAAGACGATAGTAACAGACCTGCGTACGTATTTTTTGTTACTGAAAGCTACGTACAATTTTTCTACCTTCAAAACTAACGGAGAAATAGGCTTTTTGCGACAAAATATGTCTCTATTTTGAAGCTCGTTCCTGATTGGTCGAGCAATCAGTGATCTTCAATAAGGTTTCAGGATGTTAGATTTTCGTTCAAATATCACATTATATTTAACTATTGGGTTCCACAATGTGTAGTCTTTGAGATATTCGCCCTCAAAAAACACAAAATCCGGTTCTCCCATGAGGGGTACCCCCTTAACTTAAGGGGATGATGGTTCCTAATTTGACATATTCAAGGTGATCATGCGCGAAATAGGAAAGTATCCTAGTAGTTCTGAACATAAAAGATTGTAGATCCCACCTTAATTTCAAAAATCAGACTGACAAAAATTTTTTTCGGCCTTACACTCCTTGTACCATGTCTGTAACACGGCACACTTTCCATATTTCAAAACCTATCNGAGTTTTCTTAAAGATTGACTTCTGAACCAATCAGAAGGCCGGATTATTAAATTCTTTAAAATTTATAGAAAAAACTTCAAATATTGAAATCATCTTCCGAATTAAAGTTAGATATTTTTGTACTGCAGCCATAGCCGAAAAATTGGGTTGATCCTATTTGTATTTAAGGAGGAGATAGGTTTTTAAGATTTGGTCTTTGAGGCCCTCTAGCGGTTAAGCTTGTAATCAAAAAAAATTAGACCAAGCTCATTGTCATTTTTTTGGCCGATTTAGTACATGTATAGTCTCAACTTTTAAGCGAAATCTATTTGCGACGACTACCCCCCTAAGGGGATGGTGGTTCCTAATTTGACATATTCAAGGTGATCATGCGCAAAATAGGAAAATATATCAGTAGTTCTGAACATACAAGATTGTAGATCCCACCTTAATTTCAAAAATCAGACTGACGAATTTTTTTTCGGCCTTACACTCCTTGTAACATGTCTGTAACACGGCACACTTTCCATATTTCAAAACCTATCTCGTCCCTGGTTTTTTAATCAAAAGCTGTGATATTCACGACAGATATAGGAACTTAGTAAACTTAAAGATTATAGGTTTTGATTTTTCTCAAATTTGTCACACATTTTCTAGAATGCCTGAAAACCGCCGATTTTCGTCCTTGTAGACCTATCTCCTCCCTGGTTTTCAATTTTTTTGCATTTTTAATTTTTGTAAAAGTGAGATAATGAAAACCCAAACAAATTGGTTTGGAATTTTTGATTACAGTGCGTAAAACTCTCGAATTTGTAACTTGAGTAGACCGGAAGTAAATTTTTTTTGTCGGATGAAATCGAAAGTAGGCTCAAGTTGAAGCTCTTTTTTCACTGTCTTCAAAACGGTCAATTATATTACAAAGTTTCATCAAAATTTAAAAGTTAATCGACTTTGTAGATAAAAATACTTGGAAAAATTTAAAAAATCCCAAAATTTCGAATTTTTTTTTTGTTTTTTTCGAATTAATTTGTTTTTTTGAATGAATTACAATCGATCTGGTGCATTTTTATGGCATAATAACTGCAGAAAATGTAGGAACCACCACCTTTCACTGGCTTTCTTTTGAGCCTACTTTCGAAAAAATCGAAGCACTTTTTTTTTCGGAAATTTTTGGGAAAATGACCAAAAAAATCATATTTCGAGTTCTAGCTCGAAATTTCAAAAAAGCTCTCCTTTATCTCTTTAAAATTTTCTGAGGAATACTTGATAAAAGTTTGAGCTATTTTGCAAACATATCCTCGGAGGAGATAGATTTTGAAGTCTGCAATTGTTAAAAATCGGCGGTTATTTGGCGTTCTAGAATTGTTCAGTCGCCGGATCGAAAAAAGCTCTCCATTAAAANACTTTAACTTTTTTCATGCATGTTTACATATTTTCTGAATGCTGTTTAAAAAATCATAACATGTTCATTTGTCATTTTTTGTCGACTTTTTTTAGAAATATTATGAAAATTTTTCGCAAATCAAGTCCAAAATTTTTTATTGATGCTTTTTTGAATTCTTCTTGAAAAATCAGGCCGAATCAATTGTGTTATTTTCTGATATCTATTTGATTTCCGTATTTCAACCGATGGAAGGGTCAATCGAATATCGTTTCTGAACTACTGATGAAATTTACAACACTTGCTTGTGACACCGGTTTGTGCCATTTGGCACGGAATTTATATAATTTTTATTATTTTTCAAATCTCAATTAAATTTCGGGTGTTATAAACTACTTTTCCTTTCAAAGTCAGGGGGTTTTTTATATTTAAACGCAATTGAAGGTCAACTTTTTTTCCTAAAAAGCTGTTTTTATCTTTTTTTCATGAAAAAAAAACTTTCATACATGTATTAAGGAAATTTTTTCATATGGATAATGATTCTCCCACTAATTAGCGCATAACACCCAAAAATGCCTGAAGTTTATAAATATCGCCTTCAAAAATAAATCTCACATTGGGTCAAGTTGGAAATGGAGTTATAATGAAAAGTGGTTTTTGATATTTTTACAGATACTTAAGTATGTTGAGGAACTAAAAATATAAATGTTTGCAAGAATGAACACTTTTATTGAAGATAAAAAGTAAAAATAAAATTTTTCACATTTTTTCATTCATAAATCACTCCGAAAAAATGTACCAATCTGCCACATCGCTGGTACCCCCTTAAAAGAGTTTTTTCAAAACTCAAAATAGATAGATCTATTTTGCATTGAACGTTATAAGAATAAAAAATAAGTAAATCACTGGTTCATAATTAATTCACAGAAAAAACTAGTTCTCGACGATCAGTAAGTGTTATGATAAATATTAACTTTATGTTCAAAAAAATTATAATGATTGCCAATTTTCATCGAGAATAATAAGCAAATTGAATTATACAGCATAAATTATAGTTATAAATTATGGCATAAATTGGCTGCATAATAATGCTAAACTTTTGCCGCCCGACGCCTTGTTCCTCTTGAAAATAATTGAATAAAATGCTATGTAACTTAAAATATTTATATTTTATCTTAAAATTGTACTAAAAAACGTCGGTCTTTGATAAAAATCTGAAAAACTATTTGTCATTCCAAACATTTGAAAGAATGGTTCATATTTTTAATATATCTCTTTTCGATTTTTTTACAGCGTGAGTTTTTTCGATTGCTCCCTTTTTTTAACCAGACGGTTAGACAGCCACCAAATGGGTGAAAAAGCGGAAGATGTAAGCAAACATTTTTCCTGCCGCAATTTTACCCGGTAAAAAAGAGGAAGATTTTAGAGTGTGCTCTAGACTTATTAACTAAGTTAAATAATAATTCATATAAAGTTATTTTAAATAATTTAAATAATAACCTCTGTCTAACCGTCTGGGTAAAAAGGGGAGAAATAAAAAAAACTCACGCTGTATATTCACCGTGTCAATTTGAATTTATTCACTGTTTTCAAAAAAGTACGCAAATTAATTTAAAAAAATAGAAAATCTTTAAAATTTTGACTAACTAAAATGATTTATTTGGTATCGAAAAATATGCCCCTGCGAGTCAAATAAAGCGAAAATCAACTTTATTCTTTTTCGGATCAAAATATTTAAGCAGACTATACAACTATTTTTAATCGTATCTTTTGATAAAAAAAATTATGCGAAAGATTTTTCAAAAAGAACACTTTTTTGATGAAATAATTTCTATGCGAAACATGTTTTTTCAATTAGCCATGGCGATACATTTTTATACCTTGAATTTATTTGCGACAGACATTCTTCGACTTATTTCCATAAATGATGCTCCTCTTGTACTTCTGCGTCTCAAATCAGTCCCACTTTTGTCCCTCTTACCAGCTTTTCGATTATCGGCTGCGTTACCGTTTGCGTGCAAAGAATTAAGTAACGTGTTGCCATCAATTACCGTAGATCGTCGAGCTTTTATTTGGGTGAGAAACCCATATCTTTATTTTTTCTATAAATATTTTATTTTGAATAATTAAAGATAGAAACTTTGACTGAAACTACCGTAAAAAAAGTTAGTTGGATTCTACATTATCTTTTTTTTACCGAGAAAAATCACTGAAAATTTTTTTGAAAAATCACTGAAAAATTTTTTGTTCATTAGAACCTGAATTTTATAAAATTATAAGGCAAAAACTAAAAAATCTTTCATATTATTTCAAAGATTTTTGATACATTGTCAATAAATTCAAATGAACGTCAAATTTTAGGGAGCTAGTTTGACCCTTTAATGTCTCACGTGTTTACAAATGACTTTTAGTTGCTAATACCGTGTTAAAAACGTTATCTTTTCAAAATGACTACACCAAATATTATGGTGGTATTTTTGAAGCAAAAGTATTTGAAAAGATGTCAAAAAATTACTGACATCATAAAAGATTACAGATTATCTTATTAAAGTGATAATTAAATATTGATTATCAAAGTTATGATTGGTACAAGATAATTAAAATTTTACATAAAATTCACTAAAATTTGAAACTTTTTTGTCCTTTATTGAGCGAATTGCTGTTCACAAAAACCGTGAGATAATCAATCGTTTTCTATAAGCTAAATTTTTTAACCAAGTCGTGACAAGTTTTTACTGACAAGTTGTGTTCTGTGACAACCCCCCCTTGAAAATACTTCTCCAAAATTCGATATTTGTTCTAGAACATTTGTTAAAAAATTTCAAATGGTTTTGTCACCCAACTGTCCGCCTACCACGCGGCGTTGAGGGTTCTGGGTTAGCCTCAATTTCTTGAACCTCATTTATTTCAGTATTAATTTTAATCGAACTTCCTCCCTTTTCGCGTTTTTTTCGAGCATTTGGTAATAACGAAAATGACTGGGATATTTTTGGAGCCTCCTTGTGAGAATCACTTTCCTTCTCTATTTTTTCAACAGTTTCTGATTCCTTAGAGTGTTCCAAATCAAAAGTTAAAGTAAGAAAAGTATCACAATTAAAATAAATTAATTTTTTTCCGAGAAATGAAGCTATTTTTTCTTGAGTAAAAAAAGTTTATTAGGACATTACTTTTGGTGAATTTTGCTGTTTTAAGTCTAATTTAGTTCATCAATATCTGACCGAGAAATTATCGGCGATAATTCTACATCTAAATGACATTTAAAGTCTTACATTTCAGTCAGCAACTCTAGCCATAATTTTTTTGGGTCGTCTTTGGATCTAAACACGAGTTTTAAAACCCTAATTCTGCGCACAAACTTGATTAATTTAGTAAGATAAATAAAATTATTTGTTATTTCCTCAAAGTTTTAGGTACGGATTTTTAAAATTCAAGAAATAACATAATTTCAGCAAAATTTCGAAAATATGAAGACTTTACTCAAATCGAGTATATTCAAAGCTTAAATTTCGGACATATTATGTGAATTTATAAAACTTTTCTATTCTGGCTATTTTGGAGCGAATTTATTTTAAAATTTTGAAGACGATAGTAACAGACCTGCGTACGTATTTTTTGTTACTGAAAGCTACGTACAATTTTTCTACCTTCAAAACTAACGGAGAAATAGGCTTTTTGCGACAAAATATGTCTCTATTTTGAAGCTCGTTCCTGATTGGTCGAGCAATCAGTGATCTTCAATAAGGTTTCAGGATGTTAGATTTTCGTTCAAATATCACATTATATTTAACTATTGGGTTCCACAATGTGTAGTCTTTGAGATATTCGCCCTCAAAAAACACAAAATCCGGTTCTCCCATGAGGGGTACCCCCTTAACTTAAGGGGATGATGGTTCCTAATTTGACATATTCAAGGTGATCATGCGCGAAATAGGAAAGTATCCTAGTAGTTCTGAACATAAAAGATTGTAGATCCCACCTTAATTTCAAAAATCAGACTGACAAAAATTTTTTTCGGCCTTACACTCCTTGTACCATGTCTGTAACACGGCACACTTTC
>SCLH01000424.1:196771-207530 GCA_004367855.1 Oikopleura vanhoeffeni | reverse complement strand
ACGCAAAAAATAACAACTTTTAGAAAATTGAAAATTTTGAGACAAATTTTCAAATTAAGGGGTGGGTGTCGCTTTTTGTGTACCTTTCAATCACGCCTCAGATCAAATCTAGGCAGTTGTAAAAAATCTGAGGATACTTGTTTGTAGATCTAGCCTTCGCTAACGATTACACATCCAAAGTCAACCTTGTCACATCACACCACCAGGTGGTGAGTCTATTCCAGAGCACTAAACGGTTTTTTTTAAATCTATCTTCTTTTAGACCCCACACAAAGTGTCTCAAAATTACACAATAGCGAATAATAAGAAGAAAAAGTGATGAGAAGGAATTTTTCGATTTTGATTTTTTTCTTCTAGAATCTCACTTAAACGCCGATTGCCAGTTTCGACTTGAACTCTATCTTTTTTAGCGAATGTTTTGAATGAACCATTTTTTCGAATAAGTAGATAAATATAATGCGGTAAAGTGATGAGAAGGAATTTTGAATAATTCTAGAATTCTAGAAATTGAATGAAGTGACCGGAAATGAAAGTTCGAAAAAAATTTCGTCTGATCAGACAAAAGTACCACCAAATTGAAGGCTGAGATTTCACTGATCAAAAGTTGGCTGACAGCTAATCAAAATTTTTAACCAATCAGCGTCAATTCGATAATCAGGTTTAACATTTGCTTAAAATAATTAAAAATTCTAGAATTCGATTAGACATTTCCGTAATTTTAATGTCATGCATCGTTTTCGTGGGTCATATCACCAATAAAAAATGTTCATATCATGGTGAATACCGGTTTTATGCGGGTTAAAGCAAAAAAATTCGAATTTTGAAAATTCTAGATTTTGTTCAGATTGTTCAAAAAAAAATTTGCCACCATGAGATTCCTTGGTCAACTGTAAGTCATAACCGTATTAATGTATCATAAATTAATTCTATAAAGGGCTCAAAAAAAACGGACACCCACCCCTATAAAAAAAAATCTTTCGAAAATTTATTTTGTTGCAAAATTATTCAAAATTTTCAAATTTGAAAATTTTTTGTGTCATTTTTTAAAAAATTGAAATTCTCAAATTTTGTTAAATTTAAAGAAAAAATTTACAAATTTTAAAAATCAAATTTTAACAAAACTTTCAAATTTTGGAAAAAATTATCAAATTTTTGAGAAAAATTATCAGAATTCTAGAATATATTTTTTAAACATAAATCCTCTTATCGCTTCGGCCGATTTGGCTCATTTTCAACAAAATTAAAAACATAAAATCCCCTTTTATCGGCCTCGGCCGATTGGGGCTCATTTTTCAACATTTAAATTTTAAACATTAAATCCCTTTTATCGGCCTTCGGCCGATTTGCTCTCATTTTCAACAAATTAAATTAAAAAATTAAATCCCTTATCGGCTTCGGCCCTTTGGGCTCTCATTTTAACAAATTAAATTAAAACATTAAATCCCCTTTTATCGGCTTCGGCCGATTTGGGCTCTCATTTTCAACAAATTTAAAAAACATATCCCCTTTATCGGCCTTCGGCCGATTTTGGGCTCTCATTTTAACAAATTAAATTAAAAACATTAAATCCCTTTTATCGGCCTTCGGCCGATTTGGGGCTCTTTTTCAACAAATTAAATTAAAAACATTAAATCCCTTTTATCGGCTTCGGCCGATTTTGGCTCTATTTCAACAAAATTAAATTATAAAATATAATCCCTTTTATCGGCCTTCGGCCGATTTGGGGCTCATTTTCAACAAATTTAAAACATAAATCCCTTTTATCGCCTTCGCCGATTTGGGCCCCTTTTTATATGCTATTTGAAAATCATATGACATGGTTTTGTTATTTTCGGTCAAATTAGAAAGGTACCAAAAAGCGACACCCACCCCCTTAAATTTGAAAATTTTCTCACAAATTTTTAATTTTCTCACAAATTTTACAATTTTCTTAAAAGTCGTTAAATTTTTTGCGTAAATATTTAAATTTAAAGAAAATTTCCGAATTTGGAAAAACATTTTCAAATATGGTTTTGAAAACAAAAGTTTCAAATTTTGGGAAAAATTATAAAAATTTTCATAAAATTATAAAATTTTTCATAAAATTTGTAAATTATCTCTCAAAATTAGATAATTTTTCCCAAATTTTAAAGCTTCCTATCAAATTGGTCACTTGTTTTCAAAATTAAACTTAATGTTAAACTTTTTATTTCAAATTCAAAATTAAAAATTTGAAAACTCGGCCGATATTGGGGCTCATTTTTCAACAAATTTAAATCAAAAACATTAATCCCTTTATCGGCCTTCGGCCGATTTGGGCTCATTTTTCAACAAATTAAATTAAAAACATAAAATCCTCTTTTATCGGCCTTCGGCCTCTTGGGCTCATTTTTCAACAAATTTAAATTAAAAACATTAAATCTCCTTTATTGGCCTTCGGCCGTTTTGGGCTTATTTTTAAACAAATTTAAATCAAAAACATTAATCTACTTTATCGGCCTTCGGCCGATTTGAGCTCTTTTCAACAAATTAAATTTAACAATTAAATCCCTTTTATCGGCCTTCGGCCGATTTGGGTCATTTTTCAACAAAATTAATTAAAAAAAATAAAATCCTCTTTTATCGGCCTTCGGCCGATTTGGGGCTCATTTTTCAACAAATTTAAATCAAAAACATTAAATCCCTTATTATCGGCCTTCGGCCGATTTGGGGCTTATTTTTTAACAAATTTAAATGAAAAACATAAATCCCCTTTTATCGGCCTTCGGCCGATTTGGGGCTCATTTTTGAACAAATTTGAATTTAAAACATAAAATCTCTTTTTATCGGCCTTCGGCCGATTTGAGGCTCATTTTTCAACAAATTCAAATCAAAAACATTAAGTCCTCTTTTATCGGCCTTCGGCCGATTTGGGGCTCATTTCTAAACAAATTTAAATTAAGAACATAAAATCCTCTTTTATCGGCCTTCGGCCGATTTGGGGCTTATTTTTTAACAAATTTAAATTTTAAACATCAAATCCCCTTTTACCGGCCTTCTTTTTCCAAATAATTTTGTTTTGTTTTTCTGCAATTTCTTTCAAAATTACCGAATGAATCAAATGACAGGGGTTCATACTTTGCTTTACTTTCAAGTTATTTTATTTTGTTAAATTTTATTGTTTTCAGATTCTAAAATTTTTTCAAAGTATTTTGGAAATTTGGTGGCAAAAAANTTTTTTGAAATTTTTTCGCGGGCGTTTCAGCCAATTTTAGAAAATGAAAAAAAATTTTCGAATTTTTTTTTTTGAAAATTTTTCTTCCGTCAAATTTTTCAAATACTTAGAAAAAATCTTCCCGCACCCAGAGACAATTTTTTTGTGATCAAGCAATCAACGATCTTTCGTTGAAAAATCAAATTAGTCTACATTATTTTACACTAGGCGGTTTCCGACGGTAAAAACCCTCTTTTTTTATGAATAATGCGTATTTTTCGAGTAAACATCGACTTCCTGAATAAAATATTGATTTCCGGAAAAAAATATTCCCACCACTAAACGCGCAATAAAATTTGGCACAGATCAGTATATGTAACAAATCTAACCTAAGTGGTCGGTTGTCGCCGAAAATCGATTGGTGGACAAGCTACCTATGTTTCCCTTATTTATTATTTCTAGAGCTCAACTTTGCTTTACGTGAAAAACAATTTTAATGACGAATTTCAGACAAAAAATTAATGGTTTCAAGTGAATGACTCAGACGATTTGAAATAAGAAATTTGAAAACTCAAAAATGGGTATCGATGTTTTTAAGCTATCTTGTATAGAAGTTTACAAAAATTTAACTCCCGTGAGAACCCGAGGACTAAAAGGTCACTTTTCGCACCGTTTTTTTGAAAAAAATCTCAAAACCAAAAAAAATCCTGGGTCTCAAAATGACCAAAAATTTTTTTTACAAGAAAGCTAAAAAACATCGATACCCATTTTTCAGTTTGGAAATTTTTTATTTCAGATCGTCTCATTTTACTGTGAGTCATCTTCTATGAAATCGGAATTACCAGAATTTCGATAAGTTTTTTGAAGTTATAATTTACAATATTTAATATTATAGTAGTTCTCAGCTTTGGCAAAAATTTTCTGGTCATGATTTTTATTCATAAACGAAATGCTAAAATTTGTTTGAAATTCGGTAAAAATTAGTTCAAACTAGTCTTGGGACGGCATTTTATTTTTTCTTGTACTTCAAATCTTTTTAATAAAGTTCTAAAATTATCGAAAAAAACAATTTTTGCTGAAAATTTCTGACCATTTTGGAGTTTATTAAATATCAATTTTTCAAATAATTATTTCAAGTAACAAAACTTAGAGGGATCGTGACGGATTTGCTTTTTTCCTCTTTAAGAAAACATTATCCGAAAGAGGGATTTGGCGACAGTGTTTTTCACGGATTGAACTGGTAGTTAAGAGGTTTCAGGACGAATTTGGTAAAACCAAAGGATTAGAGTTAAATAATAAAAATAAATTTAGTCCAAAAATATCAAATTTTTTTTGCAAAGTTGAACTAGGATATCGTGAGCGACGTAAGAGCGAATTCTTGGTCGAATCTTTTGCAAATTAGCGTACATTCCGAAATTGATATTCTTGAAACGTATAGTAAAATCATTTCAAATTAACTCACAATAAAATTATTTATAATGAGAAATTAATTATAAAATCATACTGAAGGTGGTTCAAATGCAGAGGACGGTGGAGAATAAAGTATAAAAAAATATATTTTTCTCTGTCTGACAAAATACAGTCAGATGTGTTGGGTTTTTTAATTCCAATTATGAACACGCCACTTTGTTATCATTTCAGTTGGAATCAACTGTTTTACTATATTTACATCGAAATTTTCGATTGTTTCATGGAAATTAGGTTTTAACGTTCAGGCTTTAAATATATCATGACATTTCACCTTTTTTGGAGTCTACATTAATTGTTTTTCATAAATTTCAAATAGCCAATCTGAATAAGATTTGCAACACATATACAAACCACTTAGAAGTTTACATTTCTTATATCGTGGCCTTAACGTAAATGTCGAGACTCTCCACTTTTGCGCGCCTCCACACCCATCGCTTACCTAAACCAAGCCAATCACAGGCGTCGATTCAAAAACGTGCTGCGGCAAACACATTTAAGCATCGTTACTTCAATTTGTGATAAAATATTATGGTGCCTATAATTCAGAAAAATATACAGCTGGTGAAATAAACAAGATACATTATCCTGATTTAAAATGCTCTGCAGTAATTCTTTCAACTTTACTTCTCACTTCAAAAAAGTTCACTCTTTACGTGTTTCAATGTTATTTTATGTCGCGAAATTTTATAAAACACACTCTGGTCAAAGTTCAATTAGTCACAAATATCGTAAACGCAAAATTCTTTTTTTGTTTAATTTGTAATTTACCCTCAAAAAATATTCTGACCAAAAAAAAATTCTCCATTTTTCTTCGGTATTTTTCATTTGACTCAAAAAGTCTGTTTCCTACTTACGATTCATCTATTTTAGAATTATCAGAATCCAAAATTTGAACTTCTATTGGTTTAATATCTGCCGCAACATTATCTGCCCAATCTTTCAATTTACTCAGCGTATTCTCCAGTTTCTCATCAAGAGTTTCAAAACTCTCTTCGATTTTATGTGAAACAGATTCGTTACCACTAAAACTCTCCATAACATCATTATCAGAATTTTCCAAAATGATCTCTTCCGTTTGATTTTCAAAAATCGGCAAAGAGGTTGTAGAAGTGGTTGTTATAAAAGTAGTGGTTGTAGATGTAGGATTGTAATCAAAATGAATCGAGAAAGGACTTATTGTTGTTTTTGTGGTTGTTTGTTTTGTTGTAGTTGTTTTTGTTGTTCTTATTGCTAAACTTGTTGTTTTATTTGTTGTTGTACTTGTTGTGGTTTTCTTTGTTGTGTCAACTATTGTTTTTGTTGTTGTTTCAATTGTTGTTGTTGTTGTAGTTGTTGTACATGTTGTTGTTGTACTTGTTGTTGTTGTACTTGTTGTTGTTGTACTTATTGTTGTTGTACTAGTGGTTGTTTTACTTTTTGTTGTGCTGGTTGTTGTTGTTTGTATTTTTTTCTTGTGTTGTTTCTTCAATTTTTCGCGCCAATGCTTGTCGCTTTCAATTTCTAGATGCGGATAGTTACAGCTTTTTACGTTCACATGAGCAGACCATCCTCTTCGCTGAACAGTTTTGTCAGATTCGAAACGCACTTCCATTGGACCAAACACACTGAATGTTGTCGGAGGTGATCGACCACAAAGCTCGCGTTTTAACTGGTTATCATCTAAAATTTGAAGATTTAATCCAAATTATGAAATAAAGTTTGACATATGTACAAATTTTGTAAAAACCACCCTTGTTGTTTTTTTTTAAGATCAGAGATTTTTGTTTTTAAAAAATTGGAGTAATTTATCTTTTTGGGCGTGGAAATGAAAATAAGATGTCACGTTTTGCTCCCGATCTTATTTTTTCGCAGAAAGCTAATTGACTCTTTGATTGGTTAGTGTTGAAATCCTGCGTCTTTTTGAATTCAAAGGTTTCGATTGACGCAGGTAAGTCTCAGCAGAAAACTCAAATCTGGATCAAAAAGTAGACATAACATATCCCTTTATCACACTTTTGTTAATATCCCGGCCCTACTACTTAAAAACACACTACGTTTCCTAATCAGGGCCAGAATATTAACAAANAAAGTGTGATAAAGGGATATAATGTATCTTTTTGACAAAACATGGCAGACCTATTTTAACAAGCTTCTAAATCCCGGAAACCGTAAGAATCTTTTGAAGAAGTCAATTTCGTGAACCACACATCGAAAAGGTCAAATTTTTTGGCGTCTTAAAAATTAAACAAAAATCATAGAAAACGATTACAGTTTATTTAATTTCTACATGAGCCGCTCAAGATTTCATTTTAAATAAATAAATAAAAATTGCCAGTCCATAAAACCAATTAAATTGTAATGCCATTGTCGATCTACTGATAAACAGGATTAAATTTGAAATTTTAATCAAAATTTCTGACTCTTCACAAAAAATATTAAAACTTTCGATAATTTTTTGAAATTTTTTTCGACTTTTTAAAGAACAACGTACGTACGAAAATTGTTGAGAAATCATGTTCAAATATAATATTCATTTTTGTAAACTAACCTAGCATCTTATTTTAAAGACTCTAAATATAGAAATTGATAATTTATGGTATCATTGAGCCACAGAAAAAAAATAAGCAACGGACGTTAAACTTCCTCAAGTTTTCCGACATATGTCCAAAACTATTAACTTACAAAATCCCAGCGGACCGGCGATGGTACGGTATACCGTGGTATGAATGAGAAATATAAGAGGAAATAATTTTGAAGAAATTATCTGGACTTAGTGAAACACGTTTGATCCTAAAAGTCGAAGATTAACCAAAGCTAAAGATAAAAACTTGATATTGTTAATGCGAAATTATCCACCATCTGAGAAATTTGATGCTACTTTTATCTATCAAAAGATTGAGATCAATGACAGTCGTATGCACTGTATACTTTAGAAATTCACAACCTTTTTTATTCAAAAAAAAGATATACTACAGAACGAATATCAATACCGAATGCCTAGTATCGATAGTATCGATTCGATACCTATCATATTGTCTTTTAGATAGCGAGTGGGTGATTTTGCAACAAATACAGGCCTTTGAGTGAATTTGAATCTCATCCTATGTTGCGAGATTTCAGAAAACACACATTGGTCACAGTACTTTTTCGTATATTTTAGAGGATTCAGAGAAATTCGTCGAAAAATCGACTATTTTAATTTTTCAAATCTAAAGACAAATTTTTCGAAAAAATCTTTCGACCCATCGTTTTTAGTGACAAATTTGCGTAGGCGGTTAACGTTAAATAAAAGCATTGCGTAGGCCCAAAAACTGGCTAGTCGAGCAAAATAAATATAGGAGACGTTAGGTTATTCAAGATATTTTGCCACTTTTCTAATAAAAAAGTGATTTTTTATGTTACAATTTGAATATCTCTGACCTAAAACTATTAAATATGTGAATTCACGGCGAAAAACACGGTCAAGACGATTGAAAATTGTCTTTATATTTAAGATATCTAAATTTTCAATTTTTCGACGAATTACTATTCATCTTATTTTGGACAGACTATTATGGTACGGGTTATTTTATTGATTTTAACTCACATGTCCTCAAAGTCATTTTATCGTATGGGCATTTTCTGAGCAAATGTAAGTCTTCAATATCAATTTCAATAAATTCAACTTCTGTAGTACATCCAGTCCTGCCCAAAATCCAAGTGCAATTCATATTATTTGCATAAGCTGAACTCTCACTCCAACCGGGTGATGAAAATCGACCACCATTTGGTAGATTATCTTGACCTATACAGCCGAGCTCAGGTTCTTTTTCATAAAAAGCCGGAATGTTTATGGTTTCTTGTGGAATTATAATTTGCGGGATAATTGGCTCTTAAAAATATTTTTTTAATAAAATTTAATTTTTTTACATAAATATAAAATTCACCGTTAATGGGACTCCCATTATGGGAGGCCTTAGGATTTGGAAGTAAAACTTCAGATATATCGAGTTTACCAAGGTTAGTTAACTTTTGTAAAATATTAAAAAATCTTAAATTTTTTCGAACTTTTATTTTTAATTTCAAATCAAAAAATGGCGTTCCTGGAGTTATCTTCAAAAAAAATCAGCACAAAAAATTTATGGTCTTCAAAAATGAGCATTTTAAATCCTCATTTTGACCACAATATCCGATTTTCAGGAATATAATTGAGATGTCAATTAATAGTTTGAACTGGGATTTGGCCAGTTAACTCCCGTAGTGGCCGACAATCTCTGGACCCGTAGTGTCTTCTGGACTTTCGTGACCAGCCGTTTTAAATCAAGCATGTAGCCGAAGATTCATCAGTTACATATATTTTTTCAATGATAATCGTATTATACAAAGTATTATCTACAGTCCTATAAAACCAATTTGTCAAAAAAATTTATAAAGAGTTATCAAATGTGAATAAGAAATTGAAAATCTTTCTCATTCTCGCCGATTCTCACAAACAAGTGCATAAGTAACACAAATTTAGGGTTAATTTGACATTTTCAAATTTGAAATATTCAACCGTCACCAATGAGGGTATTTAATCTGCAAAAACAATTTAATATTTCATTAAAATTTTCACAAAATCAGCTTTATAAAAATAACAACAGAAATATTTTGATAAGAAAGTTCAAGCCCAATTTCAAGTTCACCGTAAAGGCTTGTGAGTACCCTCAAAAGAATCGGAGAGGTCGACTTTTTGATGTAAATATTAGCAACTATGAGTCAATTATGTACTGAACGGTCACTAAAGTGCGAAAAATAGTCAAATTTTTGGGATTTCACAGGGGGAGTGTTGCTCTCCGGCGACCTTTCAGTACATAATTGACCCATAGTTGCTAATATTTTCAGCGGAAAGTTGACCCTTCCGATTATTTTGAGGGTACTTTCGAGTCTCTACGATGAACTTTAAAATTCACGGTAATTTGATATACGGTACACAATATACGGTATTTTGAAAAAGTACTCAAATCACTAAAAAAAATTTGGGAAGGACCTTCAAACGTTTTTAAGTCTTTTTCTCCCTACACCCAAGTCCGAATAAAATCACGTGACGGAATAACTCAAAAATAAGGTTGGAATATGTCATAAATTAATCTTTATTTCTAGAAAAATAAGATCACGTGACGTTTTTGGAAAATATTATTACGTTCAAAACTCTTAAATTAGGTGTTCATTGGCCTAAAAAATTTGTCGGCGTAATTTGATCACTATTTGTTTACTTGTACCAAAACCTTATTTCCTAATTGAAGGTCACGTGATCGTTTTTGAACTTTGTGTGTCAGAAAAAAGTCTTTAAAACTTCTAAAGAACCACTTCATTTTTTTTAAAAATTGATTTAAGGAGGTACTCAACGGTTTTGTAATTCAGGTTTGGGACATAATAACTGCATCAAATAGCCTCAGGAAGGCCACAAAATTCATTTCTGCTCTTATCATTAAAAAATTTCGATATTTTTCTCAAAATTTTTGAGTTTTTTCAAAATTTTTCAGAATTTTCAAAATTTTTGGGAAAAAATACATAAACGTCAATTTAAATGAAAAAATTATAAAAATAAGTAAAAGTGAGTAGCAACTTTTTACTTCAGTTGCAGTGTTCAACTTTTGAGGGTACTTTTGGTACAAGAAACTCCAAAAATTGACTTCCGGTTGAACTAAAATGCAATTTTCTATCGATAGGAGCAATAATTAAAAAAAAATTCACTGGAAATTGAGAAGACATGTTTCCACATATTATATCTATGAGCTTTCATTTGATGGTACTTTCAACTCAATACGATCAATAAAAAATTTCTAGAAATCATAAAAATCGACTTCCGGCTGAATTAATCTGCCATTTTCTATAAATAGGAGCGATGTTTAAAAAAAGTTTTCCACTAGACATTGAGAAGACATATTTCTCCGAATAATACCAAATTTTAAAAAATTGTTTCGAGTCGTTTTTGAGAAAACTGAGCTACAAATTCTAAAATATCATGACATTACGGTTTTTCATTATTCTAGAACAAGTCCGATCGAAATTTCCGCAAAATATTTCCGATAACTGTCAACCTAGTAGTAATTGTTATTCTTACAAAGTTTAATCAATTTTCATCAAGCAGTTTCCGAGATAAAAGACATTGAAGTC
>SCLH01000424.1:178685-196761 GCA_004367855.1 Oikopleura vanhoeffeni | reverse complement strand
TTCGAATTTTTTTTTTGAAAATTTTTCTTCCGTCAAATTTTTCAAATACTTAAAAAAATCTTCCCGCACCCAGAGACAATTTTTTTGTGATCAAGCAATCAACGATCTTTCGTTGAAAAATCAAATTAGTCTACATTATTTTACACTAGGCGGTTTCCGACGGTAAAAACCTCTTTTTTTATGAATAATGCGTATTTTTCGAGTAAAACATCGACTTCCTGAATAAAATATTGATTTTCGGAAAAAAATATTCCCACCACTAAAGGCGCAATAAAATTTGGCACAATCAGTATATGTAACAAATCTAACCTAAGTGGTCGGTTGTCGCCGAAAATCGATTGGTGGACAAGCTACCTATGTTTCCCTTATTTATTATTTCTAGAGCTCAACTTTGCTTTACGTGTGAAAAACAATTTTAATGACGAATTTCAGACAAAAAATTATGGTTTCAAGTGAATGACTCAGACGATTTGAAATAAGAAATTTCAAAACTCAAAAATGGGTATCGAGGTGTTTAAGCTATCTGTTAAGAAGTTTACAAAAATTAACTCCCGTGAGAACCGAGGACTAAAAGGTCACTTTCGCACCGTTTTTTTTGAAAAAAATCTCAAAACCAAAAAAATCCTGGGTCTCAAAATGACCATAAATTTTTTTTACAAGAAGCTAAAAAACATCGATACCCATTTTTCAGTTTGGAAATTTTTTATTTCAGATCGTCTCATTTTACTGTGAGTCATCTTCTATGAAATCGGAATTACCAGATTTCGATAAGTTTTTTGAAGTTATAATTTACAATATTAAATATTATAGTAGTTCTCAGCTTTGGCAAAAATTTCTGGTCATGATTTTATATCATAAACGAAATGCTAAAATTTGTTTGAAATTCGGTAAAAATTAGTTCAAACTAGTCTTGGGACGGCATTTTATTTTTTCTTGTACTTCAAATCTTTTTAATAAGTTCTAAAATTATCGAAAAAACAATTTTTGCTGAAAATTTCTGACCATTTTGGAGTTTATTAAATATCAATTTTTCAAATAATTATTTCAAGTAACAAAACTTAAGGGATCGTGGACGGATTTGCTTTTTTTCCTCTTTAAGAAAACATTATCCGAAAGAGGGATTTGGCGACAGTGTTTTCACGGATTGAACTGGTAGTTAAGAGTGTCAGGACGAATTTGGTAAAACCAAAGGATTAGAGTTAAATAATAAAAATAAATTTAGTCCAAAAATATCAAATTTTTTTTGCAAAGTTGAACTAGGATATCGTGAGCGACGTAAGAGCGAATTCTTGGTCGAATCTTTTGCAAATTAGCGTACATTCCGAAATTGATATTCTTGAAACGTATAGTAAATCATCTCAAATTAACTCACAATAAAATTATTATAATGAGAAATTAATTATAAAATCATACTGGAAGGTGGTTTCAAATGCAGAGGACGGTGGAGAATAAAGTATAAAAAAATATATTTTTCTCTGTCTGACAAAATACAGTCAGATGTGTTGGGTTTTTTAATTCCAATTATGAACACGCCACTTTGTTATCATTTCAGTTGGAATCAACTGTTTTACTATATTTACATCGAAATTTTCGATTGTTTCATGGAAATTAGGTTTTAACGTTCAGGCTTTAATATTATCATGACATTTCACCTTTTTTGGAGTCTACATTAATTGTTTTCATAAATTTCAAATAGCCAATCTGAATAAGATTTGCAACACATATACAAACCACTTAGAAGTTTACATTTCTTATATCGTGGCCTTAACGTAAATGTCGAGACTCTCCACTTTTGCGCGCCTCCCACCCATCGCTTAACTAACCAAGCCAATCACAGGCGTCGATTCAAAACGTGCTGCGGCAAACACATTTAAGCATCGTTACTTCAATTTGTGATAAATATTATGGTGGCTATAATCAGAAAATATACAGCTGGTGAAATAAACAAGATACATTATCCTGATTTAAAATGCTCTGCAGTAATTCTTTCAACTTTACTTCTCACTTCAAAAAAGTTCACTCTTTACGTGTTTCAATGTTATTTTATGTCGCGAAATTTTATTAAAACACACTCTGGTCAAAGTTCAATTAGTCACAAATATCGTAAACGCAAAATTCTTTTTTTTTTAATTTGTAATTTACCCTCAAAAAATATTCTGACCAAAAAAAAAATTCTCCATTTTTCTTCGGTATTTTTCATTTGACTCAAAAAGTCTGTTTCCTACTTACGATTCATCTATTTTAGAATTATCAGAATCCAAAATTTGAACTTCTATGGTTTAATATCTGCCGCAACATTATCTGCCCAATCTTTCAATTTACTCAGCGTATTCTCCAGTTTCTCATCAAGAGTTTCAAAACTCTCTTCGATTTTATGTGAAACAGATTCGTTACCACTAAAACTCTCCATAACATCATTATCAGAATTTTCCAAAATGATCTCTTCCGTTTGATTTTCAAAAATCGGCAAAGAGGTTGTAGAAGTGTGTTATAAAAGTAGTGGTTGTAGATGTAGGTTGTAATCAAAATGAATCGAGAAAGGACTTATTGTTGTTTCTTGGGTTGTTTGTTTTGTTGTAGTTGTTTTTGTTGTTCTTATTGCTAAACTTGTTGTTTTATTTGTTGTGGTTTTCTTGTTGTGTCAACTATTGTTTTTGTTGTTGTTTCAATTGTTGTTTGTAGTTGTTGTACATGTTGTTGTTGTACTTGTTGTTGTTGTACTTGTTGTTGTTGTACTTATTGTTGTTGTACTAGTGGTTGTTTTACTTTTTGTTGTGCTGGTTGTGTTGTTTGTATTTTTTCTTGTGTTGTTTCTTCAATTTTTTCGCGCCAATGCTTGTCGCTTTCAATTTCTAGATGCGGATAGTTACAGCTTTTTACGTTCACATGAGCAGACCATCCTCTTCGCTGAACAGTTTTTGTCAGATTCGAAACGCACTTCCATTGGACCAAACACACTGAATGTTGTCGGATGTGATCGACCACAAAGCTCGCGTTTTAACTGGTTATCATCTAAAATTTGAAGATTTAATCAAATATGAAATAAAGTTTGACATATGTACAAATTTTGTAAAAAAACACCCTTGTTGTTTTTTTTTAAGATCAGAGATTTTTGTTTTTAAAAAATTGGAGTAATTTATCTTTTTGGCGTGGAAATGAAATAAGATGTCACGTTTTGCTCCCGATCTTATTTTTTCGCAGAAAGCTAATTGACTCTTTGATTGGTTAGTGTTGAAATCCTGCGTCTTTTGAATTCAAAGGTTTCGATTGACGCAGGTAAGTCTCAGCAGAAAACTCAAATCTGGATCAAAAAGTAGACATAACATATCCCTTTATCACACTTTGTTATATCCCGGCCCTACTACTTAAAAACACACTACGTTTCCTAATCAGGGCCAGAATATTAACAAAAGTGTGATAAAGGGATATAATGTATCTTTTTGACAAAACATGGCAGACCTATTTTAACAAGCTTCTAAATCCCGGAAACCGTAAGAATCTTTTGAAGAAGTCAATTCGTGAACCACACATCGAAAAGGTCAAATTTTTTGGCGTCTTAAAAATTAAACAAAAATCATAGAAAACGATTACAGTTTATTTAATTTCTACATGAGCCGCTCAAGATTTCATTTTAAATAAATAAATAAAAATTGCCAGTCCATAAAACCAATTAAATTGTAATGCATTGTCGATCTACTGATAAACAGGATTAAATTTGAAATTTTAATCAAAATTTCTGACTCTCACAAAAATATTAAAACTTTCGATAATTTTTTGAAATTTTTTTCGACTTTTTAAAGAACAACGTACGTACGAAAATTGTTGAGAAATCATGTTCAAATATAATATTCATTTTTGTAAACTAACCTAGCATCTTATTTTAAAGACTCTAAATATAGAAATTGATAATTTATGGTATCATTGAGCCACAGAAAAAAATAAGCAACGGACGTTAAACTTCCTCAAGTTTTCCGACATATGTCCAAAACTATTAACTTACAAAATCCCAGCGGACCGGGCGATGGTACGGATATACCGTGGTATGAATGAGAAATATAAGAGGAAATAATTTTGAAGAAATTATCTGGACTTAGTGAAACACGTTTGATCCTAAAAGTCGAAGATTAACCAAAGCTAAAGATAAAAACTTGATATTGTTAATGCGAAATTATCCACCATCTGAGAAATTTGATGCTACTTTTATCTATCAAAAGATTGAGATCAATGACAGTCGTATGCACTGTATACTTAGAATTCAATTTTTATCAAAAAGATATAACATGCAAAGGTGTACAGCTAAGCTGATTACTCTTGTTTGGATTGCAAATGAATACAAAAGATAAGTCATACTACAGAACGAATACAATACCGAATGCCTAGTATCGATAGTATCGATTCGATACCTATCATATTGTCTTTTAGATAGCGAGTGGGTGATTTTGCAACAAATCAGGCCTTGAGTGAATTTGAATCTCATCCTATGTTGCGAGATTTCAGAAAACACACATTGGTCAGTACTTTTTCGTATATTTTAGAGGATTCAGAGAAATTCGTCGAAAAATCGACTATTTTTATTTCAAATCTAAAGACAAATTTTCGAAAAAATCTTTCGACCCATCGTTTTTAGTGACAAATTTGCGTAGGCGGTTAACGTTAAATAAAAGCATTGCGTAGCCCAAAAACTGGCTAGTCGAGCAAAATAAATATAGGAGACGTTAGGTTATTCAAGATATTTTGCCACTTTTCTAATAAAAAAGTGATTTTTTTATGTTACAATTTGAATATCTCTGACCTAAAACTATTAAATATGTGAATTCACGGCGAAAAACACGGTCAAGACGATTGAAAATTGTCTTTATATTTAAGATATCTAAATTTTCAATTTTTCGACGAATTACTATTCATCTTATTTTGGACAACTATTATGGTACGGGTTATTTTATTGATTTTAACTCACATGTCCTCAAAGTCATTTTATCGTATGGGCATTTTCTGAGCAAATGTAAGTCTTCAATATCAATTTCAATAAATTCAACTTCTGTAGTACATCCAGTCCTGCCCAAATCCAAGTGCAATTCATATTATTTGCATAAGCTGAACTCTCACTCCAACCGGGTGATGAAAATCGACCACCATTTGGTAGATTATCTTGACCTATACAGCCGAGCTCAGGTTCTTTTTCATAAAAGCCGGATGTTTATGGTTTCTTGTGGAATTATAATTTGCGGGATAATTGGCTCTTAAAAATATTTTTTTATAAATTTAATTTTCTAACATAAATATAAAATTCACCGTTAATGGGACTCCCATTATGGAGGCCTTAGGATTTGGAAGTAAAACTTCAGATATATCGAGTTTACCAAGGTTAGTTAACTTTTGTAAAATATTAAAAAATCTTAAATTTTTTCGAACTTTTATTTTAATTTCAAATCAAAAAATGGCGTTCCTGGAGTTATCTTCAAAAAAAATCAGCACAAAAATTTAGGTCTTCAAAAATGAGCATTTTAAATCCTCATTTGACCACAATATCCGATTTTCAGGATATATTGAGATGTCAATTAATAGTTTGAACTGGGATTTGACCAGTTAACTCCGTAGTGGCCGACAATCTCTGGACCCGTAGTGTCTTCTGGACTTTCGTGACCAGCCGTTTTAAATCAAGCATGTAGCCGAAGATTCATCAGTTACATATTTTTTTCAATGGTAATCATATTATACAAAGTATTATCTTACAGTCCTATTAAAACCAATTGTCAAAAAAATTTATAAAGAGTTATCAAATGTGAATAAGAATTGAAAATCTTTCTCATTCTCGCCGATTCTCACAAACAAGTGCATAAGTAACACAAATTTAGGGTTATTTGACATTTTCAAATTGAAATATTCAACCGTCACCAATGAGGTATTTAATCTGCAAAAACAATTTAATATTTCATTAAAATTTTCACAAAATCAGCTTTATAAAAATAACAACAGAAATATTTTGATAAGAAAGTTCAAGCCCAATTTCAGTTCACCGTAAAGGCTTGTGAGTACCCTCAAAAGAATCGGAGAGGTCGACTTTTGATGTAAATATTAGCAACTATGAGTCAATTATGTACTGAACGGTCACTAAAGTGCAAAAAATAGTCAAATTTTGGGATTTCACAGGGGAGTGTTGCTCTCCGGCGACCTTTCAGTACATAATTGACCCATAGTTGCTAATATTTCAGCGGAAAGTTGACCCTTCCGATTATTTTGAGGGTACTTTCGAGTCTCTACGATGAACTTTAAAATTCACGGTAATTTGATATACGGTACACAATATACGGTATTTTGAAAAAGTACTCAAATCACATAAAAAAAATTTGGGAGGACCTTCAAACGTTTTTAAGTCTTTTTCTCCCTACACCCAAGTCCGAATAAATCACGTGACGGAATAACTCAAAAATAAGGTTTGGAATATGTCATAAATTAATCTTTATTTCTAGAAAAATAAGATCACGTGACGTTTTTTGGAAAATATTATTACGTTCAAAACTCTTAAAATTAGGTGTTCATTGGCCTAAAAATTTGTCGGCGTATTTGATCACTATTTGTTTACTTGTACCAAAACCTTATTTCCTAATTGGAAGTCACGTGATCTGTTTTTGAACTTTGGTGTGTCAGAAAAAGTCTTTAAAACTTCTAAAGAACCACTTCATTTTTTTTAAAAATTGATTTAAGGAGGTACTCAACGGTTTTGTAATTCAGGTTTGGGACATATAACTGCATCAAATAGCCTCAGGAAGGCCACAAAAATTCATTTCTGCTCTTATTCATTAAAAAATTTCGATATTTTTCTCAAAAATTTTGAGTTTTTTCAAAATTTTTCAGAATTTTCAAAAATTTTTTGGGAAAAAATACATAAACGTCAATTTAAATGAAAAAATTATAAAAATAAGTAAAAGTGAGTAGCAACTTTTTACTTCAGTTTTGCAGTAGCTTCAATTTGAGGGTACTTTTGGTACAAGAACTCCAAAAATTGACTTCCGGTTGAACTAAAATGCAATTTTCTATCGATAGGAGCAATAATTAAAATAAAAATTTCACTGGAAATTGAAAAGACATGTTTCCACATATTATATCTATGAGCTTTCATTTGATGGTACTTTCAACTCAATACGATCAATAAAAATTTCTAGAAATCATAAAAATCGACTTCCGGCTGAATTAATCTGCCATTTTCTATAAATAGGAGCGATGTTTTAAAAAAAAGTTTTCCACTAGACATTGAGAAGACATATTTCTCCGAATAATACCAAATTTTAAAAAAATTGTTTTCGAGTCGTTTTTGAGAAAACTGAGCTAAAATTCTAAAATATCATGACATTACGGTTTTTCATTATTCTAGAACAAGTCCGATCGAAATTTCGGCCAAATATTTTCCGATAACTGTCAACCTAGTAGTAATTGTTATTCTTACAAAGTTTAATCAATTTTCATCAAGCAGTTTCCGAGATAAAAGACATTGAAGTCAAAATCAGTGTTCTAGAACTCTACTCCCACTTGGTGCTGCGGTGCTTAAAAAACTCTGTTTTTACTTTTGGTCGGGAGCAAAAGGATAGATCTTTATTTAAGGCCCTTCAGAATTTCTATAACTTGTTTCGTTTTTTTCTGAGCCCCGATCTAAAATCTCAAACACCGTTGAGTACCCCGTTGAGTAACCCCTTAAGTAATTTTGAAAAAAAACAGTACTACTTTATACCAACCTTATTCCTTGAATATAAAGTCACATGATCATTTTGAGGCTATTGTGTAATTCAAAAAAAGTCTTAGAATTTTTTTCTGATCCCGCTCAAAGACTTTCTTTAATGATTTAAATTTTTTTGCAAAAAAATAAGTACTGTGATACAGTAAAAATTTTTCGAAAAAAAACGCACAAACGTCAATTATTCAAATAGTTGATCAATCACTTTGTAAATTGTCATTCATACATGATTAAGGGTCCTAAATTGCAATTAAAGGCCATCTGGTCACGAAAGTCCAGAAAGACACTACGGGAGTTAAATAAATCATATTGATAAATTTGTAATTTGAGAGCATAACTGCGCTAATTTTTATATAAAATTCAATTTTAGACATTTTTACGAAAACAGTATAAATTTGGTCAAAAAATGTTTTATTCAAATATTTATGGCTATGACATTTTTTCATAAATAATTTTTTCGTTCTGTTTTTTGGCATTGTTACCAGTAAAAAAACTTTTTTGGTTATAACTTCAAATTGTGTGCACCTAGGGCCCGATTCTCACTCTAAAAAATGCTTTGAATATTTTAGCTAATTTAGCAATCTGCTCAACACAAAAAAATTCTCCTTATAATTTTATTTCTTATTTCTGTCAGTTTATGATTATGGAATAACCGAAACGTCAAATAAAACCATTTTTTAAATGAACCTATAATATAACTTTAAAAATCTCTTTTCTGATATTCTTTGACTCTCACCTTCAAATCCAGCCAAAATCCATGCTGATCCTGTTGATATAACAAAATTAAAAATAAACATTTTTTTATCTTTATGTAACTATTTGATACGATTTTCTTTTCAGTAATTTTCGTATATATTTATTTCTAAAAAGCGTCAGATATTTTGATTTCAGAAATTCTGCCCGCGGCGTATAAGAAAAGGCTTATTCTGTGCGCGCCACCTGTCGTGTAAATCGCGCCTCGTCCTATTTTTCGCCAATTTTCGCCTCGCACAAAAAGGGGTGATGGTTTCTAATTAGATTATTAATGATGGGAAATCTAGGTAAAGAAAATTAACGCATGTCAACACCCATTAAACATGCTCAGCAGGCGTTTTGGATACTTTCGCTTTCCATCTTTTGACAGTAGATTAGGCGAACTTTATATTATAATATTCGGATTTGTTTGATTTAGACAAACTTATTCAACCCAACGCCCTCAATAATAAGAACTCAATTTCAGATTTTATTTATTTTCGGAGAACTTTTAGTTTCTGTGCGTAAATTGATCAAAAAATAAATTTCCGACAAAAATTATCTCGCGTTATTTAAAAAAATAAGAAATGAAAAATGTCAAGCTTAATTATAGGCAATTTCAAAAACGATTCTCAATTTCGGACAGGTTTGCAAGTTCTTTTCAACCAACAAATTATTTTCGACCACTTGTTTTTACTACCAGTATATACATTGAGTATCAAAGATCACCTCACAAGACGTTTCCTAGAAACTTGAGCGATTTGTTGTAACTAAACCAATTTATCGTCAAAATTGGAGCGATTTGTGGTAACTAGGAAAATTTGTGAATATTGGAAAATTTGTGGCAACCCACTGTATGTCATTGCCAGATTTTATACATTTTGTACAGCAATCTTTAGTTATCAACTACTAGACGTAAATGCAATTTTCTGAGGTTATTTAAAAAAATCAACTGGGCGGATAATGGTCGGGAAACTTTTTAAGAAGAACTTTTTTGGTGAAAATGTAGTTTTAATTTGAGTAAATTTTGTTAAATGTAAGATGTAAAACTGGAAATTGAAATAAAAGCTATTTATTTGAGGTGCAATTTTATTATGGAGAAGCAAAAATAATAATTTCGTCCGGAACTACTGATACAATTATTTCAATGTACAATTAATTCATGCAGTGATTTTGGAGATAAACATAGTATTCAACAAGCTTTTCGTATTCTAAATTTTGATTTTCAGCTAAACTGAATACGCGCTCGCACAAGGCATCCATGGATTCGAGATTAACAGCATGAGATCTTTTTGAAATTGCAGACATTGCTCACAGAGGAATTATTAATAATTTGAAACTCAATATCGCTAACGATCCCCGAATGCATTTCAACTTATAAAAAATCCACCGAAATCGAAATTTTAAAAATTTTATTTTTTAGTCATTTTTCTTGAAATTTTCTTAAGTTAGGTTTGATACCCATAAGATGTTAGTTCCTGTCACTTAATAAACTTTTGAAAAAAATTCTAATAAGTTTCGAAAAATTACCAAAATTTCCACGAAATCACTTAGATTGACATTCTCGGATTTGTCATCTCTGGTTGCGCAAAAATGGAAAAACTCTTCTCTAAAAAAGACGATATATGCACTCCGGGATCGTAAATTACTTTCTAATCTATATTGCTACTTATTTATCGGATGTTGGTGTCTGATTCAAAATTATTCTCATGACCTCACACTCATTGAACCAATACCGTTACACGGCAACTTTTACAAATTGCCCATAAAAATAACTGAATCCCTGGCTAAAGTTACTGGTAGAATAAAAAATTGTAGAAAAAAAATATATTTCATTTTTTTATAATAATTTTATTTATATGGTGTTTTAAACAACTTTTTGTCTTTATTTATAGCAAGAAATATCTACTAATCTGCATTAAGATTTGTTAATTTTTAATTATCGACATATAGTTCACCGCGTAAGGTGCTACTGCATGTGGATTTGCAAACACCTAATTTCATTATGAAAAATGAGGATATAGATTATATTTATGGGGTTTTGAATGTAAATTACGGACCGGTTATTCTAATTGAAAAATTCAAACCCATTCAAACTTCACTTTTTTGCAATCTCACAGACAATTTCAAACGATCGATAGTATACTCGTGTCAGGATAAAAATACTAATTAATATGCAGTATTTTGCGATTATAACGCTATTGTAGCAGTGACAGTATACAGAATATGTATTACAGATGTACCATTTCAAGAAATATATTTCAGTCTAAGAAATCTCTAAAGGCCCTATACGGTATCGGCGATACCGCCTACCAAAAATTGCCCAATTTGCCAATATTGTAAAAAAAACATCGCAATTGCACGATTTTAAGCTGAGATCATTTTACAGCCGAAATTGCCGAAAGAACCAATATCGCCAACATTGCGTGGGCGTTTGTGGTTTTGTTTAATTATTTTATATGCGTCATGAATGACGTCATATTTAAGAGTTGTATTTCACGAATCTTATTTTTTGAATTTTTGTTTGATTGCGTTTGGCAGAATACTTTAATTGTACACATTCTGGTATTTTACTCAATTTGAACCTTTAGACTATAGGCTAAAGTTAAACTCCTCATAAAATTAAAAAAAAATCAATTTATGACGTCATTTTGAACGCCCAAAAAATTTCGGCGAAACTGGGTCTCCCCTCTGAATAATTGAAATCTGCCAAGTCTCTATCAAGTTCTAATTCATTTTTGCAGTGGTTCGATTTTGACCTCGAAAACTCTGATTCACATATGAATTTTTTTCGCCCCTGCAATCACATTACACCGATGTCCGGTCCGGATATGTTACACAGCGGGGAATCACTCAGATTAATTTTTATACCTATTTTCGCACATTCTCGACAAAAGAAAGTTATTACCTCAAACATTATAAAGATTTTTTTACGAGTCGCGATAATTCACACAAAGGAACTTCAAAAAAAACACGGGCTGAAAATGGAATAGTTTACAGGATAATAACAACATCTTAAATAAACACTTGTTAAATCGTTATAATAGTACTTTATTTCAAATTTTGTTTTTTTTGTGTTAAAAGGGGGTAAGATCAGTTTTTAGTCGTACTCAAATTGTTATTATTGTTAAAAGGATGAAATTTGCACTTGTACAAATAGATTCAGTTTTTTGAAAATACAATTAGAAAATTCTGTATTATTCTTTGGAATAAATAGAACAAATAATTATCTTGGAATAACTCAAAATTTGAACGAGCTTTTCAAAAAAATTATAAAAAGTTGGAAATGTTTCTCGATGCAAAATTTTATAAAATTTTAAATTGTGAGACGAGAAATAAATATCGCACTTATTAAGAATATAGAATTTATATTATTAATTCAATTTTTCGCGTTCTTATGCATTTTTATCTCATTTGGAGAGATGTACAACGAACGCAAGAAAATCTCTCAACTTAAAAAAAAATTATATTATTCATAATTGTGCCATAAGTTATGGGCCATAACTTATGGCCTATAAGTTATGGTAAAAAAAATTAAATTCTAGATTTCTTTGCTATTCAATTTTATCATTTTTCATCCTTAGCGATCAATCCTTATCAATCCTTAGCGAAAACTAAAAACCTTGTGAAAATAGTAATTTAATCGATGTCTTATGAGCCAAATGGGGGATGGTGTCTGTTAATTTTGACATTTCAGAGGCTTCGTACGGTTAGAAAAATGCAGACTGGACATTGGGGATAGAATTGCCAGAGTGGTACAAATTGTTCGACCAAATATGACTTTCCTTTTATATATTTGAACGATAATCTTGCATATGAAAATTTTTTTTGATGTGCCGGATGGCTCGTCCAATCAGAAACAAGCTCACAAAACTGAGGGAATTATTCTTTAAAAATGGATTTCCTTCCTGAGTTTTAAAGGTATAAAATTGATTAATGACCTGAATAAGCTGGACAGAACGTGGTGAGACCCACTTATAAGATATTTGAGAACTTCTTGGATTTGGCTTCAGCATCAACAAAAAAACTTATTTTAGCCTTAATTCAGGGGCCTTAATAAAAATGTATCACCACCCTGGATTTGAAATTGACACATTCAAACCCCAGACTGATGTGTAGCTGATGAGTCCGTGCAAGACTCCTTGAAAGGTGTTGTCCAAATTCGTTCTCGATTTTTCATAACTGATGTTTTGATTTTCCAAAAATTGATAAATTTGCATAAAATAATCATCTCGATAAAATTCGTTTTTGACCCCGTATTATTGACGACCTCCCTCCCTTAATCCCCACCTGCACGAGCATGTTTCAGAACACCGAGACCAAAAATATTTTGGCCGGCGGAATATCGGAACAGACCCCCGATAGTTCCCCCCTTATTTTTTATTTCAAGAATTTTGGTGAGTTCTAGAAATTTCTCATCAGACTGGAATTGCATTATTTGAATGCAATTTTTTGTTTAAGGGGGTACTCAACGGTTTCTTGTATTTTGAATCGGGCCTCAGAATTAAACAAACAAGTTATAAATATTTTGAAGAGGCTTAATTGAAGATCTGACTCTCTGCTATTAACTGAAAATCAAAATTTTTTTATAAGCACCACAGCACCAGTGGGGAGTAGAGTTCTAGAACACTGATTTCATCTAAAATGTCTTTTTCTTAATAACGGCTGATTGAAATTTTATGAATTTTGTCAGAATAACAGTCTGTACTCCATTTATGACACCCCTATTTTTTTTTGCAAAACTTCGATCAGACATATTCTAGAATCTGAAAAAACCGTATTTTTTGAGATTTTCAAATTTGGAGCTTGATTTTCAAAAACAGTTCAACACATTTTTTTTTAATTGATATGAGTTGGAGTAATTTATCTTCTTACTTTTCTATATTTTTGTTTTATGGATTATGCACAAAATTCTAGAAAATTGCGATTTGGTGAAACCGGAAGTTGATTTTTTAAGATTCTAAAAACTTATTTTGATCAGATTTAGTTAAAAATACCACCAAGTGAAAGCTGATGATCAACTGAACAAAAAATTTACTTACATGATATCGAAATTTTGGTCCGATATATTCCTGGAATCATAAAACGCCAAAATTTCAAATTGAACCTAAATTTCTAGAAACTGGTTCGACACAATTTTTTTTAATTTTAGTATAAGTTGGAGTGATATGTCTTCTTACCTCTCATGAAATTTTTTTGAATTTTTGCACGGAAATAAAAAACTGCATTTTAGTTTAGCCGGAAGTCGATTGGAGTTTCTAGATACTAAATTTCATTCGATTTAACCGAAAGTTCCCTCAAATTAAGGCTAGGGCAAAACTAATTTGGAAAAGGTGCTAATCACTTTTACATATTCTTAGCATTTTTCATTTAAATCGAGGTTTATGTATTTTTGTCCCAAAAAAAAACTTAAAAAAAATCTGAAAATTTGAGAAATTCTCGAAATTTTTTTTCTGGTATGACCGAAAATGCATTTTGTGGCCTTCCTGATGTCATTTGTGCATTTACCATGTGAACATGGTCCATGTCCCCAGCTGAAAGAAAAAAAACCTTAAGTTAAAACAGTACTAGAACAGATAAAACTGTTGATAACATTATATGTGCTATCGGCCCGATAGCTTATCGGGGGTTATCGTCACCGAAAAAGACGATTCCGAGCAAAAAATTTTTTTTGGGCCATCTAGTGGTCAGAAAGTGAGTTTCAAAAACCCTCATTTTCCAGCACTATTTCGTTTTAGTTTAAATCAGCTCAATTTTTTAATTTTTGGGCAAGGATCGTACTCACATGAAAATTTGCTTTTTCTGAAAAAAATTTTTTTATTTTCAAATAAAAGTTCGAAATTTTTGAAAAAAAAAATGGTCATTTTGACAAAAAAATGCGTAGACGGAACACTTTGTAAGCTGAAAATCATTTTATTTAATCATTTTAATTAAAACTTAGAATTTTGGACCGCTGCGCACCCATATCTATGTCACATAGCTCATGTGTGTGTTCTAAAACACTCTCGTGCAGGTGGAGGACATCTCGTGCAGTGGGGTTATATAGAGAATTTTCACTGGGTCCGGCGGACAGGTGAAAGTATTTCGCTCAAAACCTTTACCTATTCCGCCGGATTTCCCTATCCGCTGGACGTCTGGAGAACGCTCTGATTGGTCAATAAAAACAAGATCTAGAATTTATAATATAGTAAAAGGGTAGTCAGAGTAAAAATTTAGGCTGATTTTTTGCTCAATTTTTCCTCACAAATGCAAAAGTGACTTTTTTGAAAACCTCAGAAACTACTTTTTTGGATAATTAACTCACGCAGTAATTCGAATTAAGCTTCTAGAATGCATTTATTTAATTTTATTCAACCAAATATATCAAAAACAATTTTTATTAAAAATGAATTCCAAAATGATTTCTAAGAAAAAAAAGATACCACTCAAAAAAACTATCACTTATCGCTCATTAAGAAATTAAAAGTGCTAGAAATACGCCAGAAAATCCTAAAGCTCCTGGGCCGTTATCATCAAATTATTTTATGAGGAAACTCAGCGATGTGGTTGTCATGCACTTATTATAGCAGTGAATAATTCCAGAAGATCTCTCAAATTTGATTTTCAAACAAAAGGAATAAATAGTTGTCGTGAAAAAATGGCCTTTGAAAAAATTGATGGGAAATTATTTGAACAAAAATTGTGTGCAGAGTTTTAAGAGAAATCAACTGTACTAGATTGATAATATTAAACGCAAAAACTACAAATTAATTAAATAATTTTTTAATTTATAAAAATACTCAAATATGCCTATCTTTTGGCTTTTCAAAAACGCATATCTTTTTGCCTGAGAAGTTTTGAAAAAAAACCCTATCTTTTGCATTTCACCTATCCGCTGACGTCAGGGAGAAAAAGTTTTAATTTTCAGATGCGTGGACGATTGCGGGGGCTTACGTAGGTTTTCGCGTGGGTTTCACCTATCCGCCGGAC
Source organism: Oikopleura vanhoeffeni (assembly GCA_004367855.1). Lineage (NCBI taxonomy): Eukaryota > Metazoa > Chordata > Appendicularia > Copelata > Oikopleuridae > Oikopleura > Oikopleura vanhoeffeni. The sequence goes on along the minus strand of SCLH01000424.1, from coordinate 181,331 downwards.
CCTGCTGTAATTCCCTTGCATAGTCCTTTCAGGCAACATTAATAATTAATGTTATGAATTCAGGTTATGAATATATTTAGTTGATTAACATTTTTAACTATTTATTTTAGTTGTGATTCTTAGAATATCAAATGTTGTACTATAAAATATGTAGTTTTTCTACTTAGGTTAACTTCGTAACCTCAATGTCTTAAGGTTATCCCGGCTCCTACATTTTCTGCAGTTATTATGTCATAAAAATGCACCAATTGTTAATGTTTTGAACGCATAAAACAACCCAAATGACAACAAAAAATTTTTCTAAAATTTTGCGTTTTTTTCAATTTTTTCTAAGTATTTTTCTCAAAATTTTGTTCAAAATAACGTTTGTGTCAATTTGGCCACTAAAACTTCAAAATATCGGGTTGACGTAAGCCAACTTTCTCTTTAGTGTTTCCCAAGCTTTCTTTCAGCCTACTTTTGGAAAAATCGAAGCAAATTGTTTTTTCGGAAATTTTTCCACGTCATCTTGAAAAATTATATTTTAGTTGTTGCAGGTCAAAATTGCAAAAAACGGCTCTCAGAAGTTTCTATTTTGTTTCCAGCTAGCGTTTGCAAAAATTTGAGTGAATTTTGAAAATTTCAACTAGGAGGAGATAGATTTTCCGATGAACAAATGTCCAACAAAACGATGGTTTATCGCATATGTCTTGAAAATATAGGCATTATCAACCAAAACGCTCCTTAGAATTTTAATAGCTAATATTACAGGTTATGTTGAAAATTCAGGTTTTATTCAGAATAAACCCAGAGGAGATTAGATTTTCCGTTTGGCTTAGTCTCACTGCTCGCTTATGTGTCTGAGGTTATGCCATGCCAAAAAAGTTTTGACACTGTATACGCAAGATGAAGGCTAGTTCTACAAACTGGCTAATCTGAATATTATCTTTGAAGCCGTGTTTGGCTAATATTTTATTGAGAATATGTCAAATTAGGGACCAGGATACCCTTAATACGCTATTTTTGCTGTATTACAATCTGATAGACTATGATATATAAAATAATTTGACAAGTAAAACAGGGCTGATGTTCTGCTTAAGTACTAAACCAGTCCAAAGAAACCGATTGAATATAATCTCGCCGCTTTTCTATGTTCGGTTCTCTCACTAGAGGGCGTCAAAGTCAAAAAGAGAGGTGCGATTTACTCCTTAATTTAACATCTGATCAACTTGAATTGGATATTTAATTATGTGAATCATCAATGCGCAAGAATAATTTGTTGATTTATTTTGAAAAACATAGATTACCTCAAAAATGTGATATTCAGTGTGATATAAAAAATTTCAAGACGTCGATTTTGTTATCAACTCACAGAAACAGACTGGGAATTCATGTTGAAGACCCCATTCTTGATAAATACAATATAAAATTTTCTGGTCTCTTTCCAGAAATTTAATCTTCTGAAATGCATATAAAATGTATTAGACAGTCTAATTTAGACTAAGATTTTCAGGATTTTTAATTTCCTAATCCAAGCATACTCATCTGCCTAACCCCTAAAAGCTTTTAAAATAAGGACTTAAATTAAATGCTTAAATCTGGATTATCGAGCTGTCTCGTTTAAAAAAAATATGCCGACATATTGAATCGAGCATTCCGTATGGTTAATTAGCATGTTTAAACATCAGGACGGGATCTAAATAATTTACTTAAAATCTAAGCAGGGAAATGAAAAATCAATTCTTTAAACAAAGTTTCGGGGAATAATCGATAAAAATGTAAAAAAATATTCTTTCTCGAGTACAGATGCTAATGAGCCGAATCTGTTCATACATAAGTTGAATTCGAAGAAAAAGTCTGAAGTATTTTCATGCGTTTTTGATCTAAATAATTTTGAAGATTTCATTATTGCACGAATCGTGCAGCACGATACACAAAATAATTTTTCAAATTGTCTATCATTGATAAAAATGGAAAAAATACGGGCACTAAAAAAAATTTCAGCATTTTGAACAGCGATTTCTCTTAAAGGGAGGGAGGCCCAATACGGTATTGGCAATACCCCGAAAGTTTTCGGCCTCAAAGTTTCGGCGATATTGGCCACTTTCGGTGATATTGGCACTTTCGGCGACATTGGCATTCTCGGCGATATGAGGACAGACAAAAAGTTTTTAGTTTGCAAATGAAAAATGCGTGGGCGTTCAGAAAGACGTCATAATTTGAAAAGTTTTTCAATCCCATAAGCAGTTTATAAGAGGTTCAAATTAATTAAAATGTCAAAATGTGAAGAATCAAGTATCTAACCAAACGCAATGCAACAAAAGATAAAACATGTCAAATTGATAAGATTCATGTAAAAAATGAGGAGCTAAGACCTTATTTGCATTCATTTCACAACAAAACATTTGATCTATTTTCTTAACTCCCGTAGTGTCTTTTGCGCCATCCGTGGCGCAATGGCCTTTAATCGCAATTTAAGGCCCTTAATCATGTATGAATGAAAATTTACAAAGTGATCGATCGACTTTTTGGATAATTGACGTTTGTGCGTTTTTTTTCGAAAATTTTTACTGTATAACAGTACTTATTTTTTGCAAAAAAAATTTAAATCATCAAAAAAAGCCTTTGAGCGGGATCAAAAAAAAATCTGAGACTTTTTTCAAATTA
>SCLH01000424.1:140435-177794 GCA_004367855.1 Oikopleura vanhoeffeni | reverse complement strand
TTCCGTAATACTGATTACAGAAGAATGCGTAGGCGAAAGAAAGCAAAGAAGGAATCACGAGAAATAATTATTCCAAAAAAATTTAAGACTCATTTTACATGAGAAAAATTGAATTTTTTAGCAGATGCAATACCCAAATTGGCGACGGTTCAATATTTTAAATTTAAAAATGTCAAATTAGCCCTAAATTCAAGTTATTTATGCACTTGTTTGTGAGAATCAGCGAAAATGAGAAAATTTTTAATTTTCTTCTTCACATTTGATGACTTTTTATAAACTTTTTTGACAAATTGTTTTCATAGGACTGTAGAAAATTTTTTGAAAAAATATGATATCAATTGAAAACCTTAATATGTTGATAATTGAAATCTCGTTATATGCTTATCCAAACGCAACGCCACGGGATGCGCAAAGACACTACGGGTCCAGAGATTGTCGGCCACTACGGGAGTTAAAATACACTACGTTTGCTAATCAGGGACGGGATATTTACAATAGTGTGCTAAAGGGATATAGGCTATATTATATAGCCGCTCTCCGTGCTTTATTATGCTAGCCTAGTGAAAATTTTGACAAATCACTCTTAGTCTCGACTCCACTTGAAACTCAAACGGTAACTCTAAATATATCAAAAAAAGTTTCTTATTTCATGTCAGGAAGTGCTAAAAATTTGGGATCTTGGTAAACCGTCTACTATTTTTCTGAGATTATAAATTGTTTTCCTAAATTATGTTGGCAATAAAATTATACCGAATGTGTTTTAGCTTTTGGGGTTCTTTCCGGGGAGATTGAAACGCTCCTTAAATAAGCTAACCAATTTGCGCTCTGATTGGTTAAGCGTGAATCTCCTCGAGGAACACCCCAAAAGCTAAAACACATTGGGTATTAGCAAAAATTATTTTGGAATTTCAGAAATTTTTGCTTATTTTTTAGAAAATCCTTGAACACCCTAGCTTCAATGGCATAAAACCGCACTGCTGCACGTTTTTCTACAATCACTGCAACTTGCTTACATTTTTCATTGTATAAAATGTTTTTGCCAAAAGCACTTGGGCCAAGTTCGATTTCCTCTTTGGTCGACGGAAAAGGGGGCAAAACATCACCAATTTTCGCTGGCAAATTTGCTTTGTCGTCGGTTCTAGAATGACTTGCATATTCTGCATGGAGCGATTCCAGCAAATCCAACAATTTTTGAGACACCCAATGCTTTTCGTCTGACGGAAAATTGCGGCTCAAAATGCATAGCGATAGCCCGTCGAAAATTTTTCTCAGCTCGGTTTTGGGACAGACCGAAACAATTTTTCCTCCATGAAGCCGAGAGATAAAATCAGATTTTGTTTTTTCAACTCTACGGGCAGAAATGAGAATGGAAATGAGCGTTTGGATAACGGCGTACCGGGTGTCATGTTTTGCTGGTGATGATATGGAAACGGTAGCGAATCGAGTTAAATTCTAAATAAAATTATTAGATACGGGTATTGTCAAAACTTTGTTCTAAAAATAAAATTTTGAAGAGAATTAATAATTTAAAAAAGGCAAATTTTTTAAATACTTTATAGGTTTTTTAGACGAAAAATAAATCTTCAAATTTTTTTAAATATGACTTATTTCTTCCAAAAACATTGAAAACAAATGTTCAAAGTACAGATGAGAAATTTTTAAAGTCACCGAAATTCCTAAAATTTAAAATAAGGGGAACTTTCAGGGGTCTGTTCCGATATTCTACTGGCCAAAATGAAACTTTCCCATAATACTTTTGGTCTATTGGTTTCAAAACACTGTTGCGCAAGTGTGGGTTGAAAAAAATTTGGAGGGCCTTTAAACTCACTTTACAAAAAATATCAAATTCGTAATTTCAAGCACAAACAATTATTAGGTCCTATTAACCCTTGCTCCGTACCACTGAAATGAGACAACTCACAGCTTTTTTCAAAATGTAGTTTTTCCGTAATAAGCGCTCAAAGTCGGAGCACTTAAGTGGTCCGGGAGCCTCTGCGGAATAAATCATTTTGAAGCTGCCAAGGGTTAAGTAAATTTCTTTTTTTTATAAAAATGGCCAATAGATAGGGTCATACTCGGGTGTAAAATTGTATTTTAAACGAATAATTTTATCAACGCATGAAACAATATACCCGGGCAGAATTTTAAGAGAAAATTTTTGAACTGAAAAAAAAATAATTTGAAAAAATTTTCTCGGGTAAAATGGCATTTTAAAGTTTAAATTGTCGATTTGAGTGCCCTCCCTAACCCGTCAAGGTGGCTTATAATGTCTAACTGAAAGCTAGGAAAATTCTGCATCGATTAAGACAAAAAAAAATTGGTGGAAACCTCTGAAGCTTCCAGTTTTTGGATTTTTTTTTCAAAATTCAACGAGACCATTTTTTTCGGAATTAAAAAAAAAATTTGCGGTCCTTTTGATTAAAAAATAAAATAAGAAATATAGTATACCGTAAAGTGCTTTACAAACCCCAAAAAGGTGTTTTTTCATGCTCAATTTCTGACCACCAGGTGGCTCAAATTTTTTTTTGATGGTCGGATTCAGTTTTTTTGAGAAGGGTTAACTCTATAAGTCTATGAAATTATTGCTGACGCTCTTAGTTTGGCAGATAGTGCTCCCGGGTATGACCCTACCAATAAAGGATCTAAAATATCACTAATCCTTTGGATCAAAAGGTTTACGTTGGCAGCGTTTTATACTATCGATCTGCTTTATGATCCCTTTTAAAGTCTGTGCCAAAAAATAATTATGACCAGTAAAATAGATCAAAAATTGTGAAACCTCATTAATTTGGCGGTGCTTAAATGCGTTAATTAACCCTCAATCGACAGTTTTTATTTGATTGATTTCCCGACATGAACAGTCGGCCTTTTCCAAACGAATGATTCGATTTTTGGAGAAAAAAAATATTACAAATAGGGCGGTAATTATCACACCTCGACTGGCCTCTTAAAAAGGGGATAAAGGAAAACTTTTGTTTGTTTTTTGAGACTGGCTGATCAATATTTAGTTAACATACCGATGGGAAAAGTAACATTTTGTTCAAATAAAGTCACAAATATTTGATAATTATTCTTCGTTATAATAACTTGAGAATATGAAAGCCGGATCAAAAAGTTCACCAATCAATAGTTCGGTGAAATTTGGTCAATATTGAAAGTACAAGTTCGGATTTTAACTTCAGAAGTAACTATAGTAGTTCGTAATCTCTAGAAAATTTTTTTACTCTATTCCCAACCGGTAAATTATATGAACCGCGAGCAAAAAAAATCTTAAAAGTTGTACTTTTATTTCATCTGATTTCAAAAGAATTTGATTTTTTACAGAACATGGATATTAAAAAAACTTGTATCTCCTTTTTGTCGATTTTAAACCTAAAAGTGCTTCAAAAATAACGAAAAGTGCCGTTTTTTGCCATTTTTGCAACTAAAAGTCGTATTTTTTCATTGTATTTACGAATCCATTTTTATGAAAACTGAAAAATTTCAAGGCAATTTAGAAAAACCTGCTATGTTCCAAATTTTTAATTTCAGGTCTTATCTCCCAGGATCACAATTTGACAATTATTTTCTCCATTTTCGACACTTAGATGAAATTTCAATACATATATATATTGTATATTTATATATATGTATATTTTTCCAAATTTGTTCATTTCATATAACTAAACAAGCCCCGCTGAGATCAAAAAATCGTAAAATTAGGTCCACAGCACTTCTAGTTCAAGGGATATGGACTGCCTATACAACCTCCTTAAGGGGGTAGCAGCGATGTGGCTGACTGGCGTCAATTTAATTTACGATAATAATTAGTGTTTTATTTTTTTGTGCTTTTATCGTTAGCTGAACCAATAAATGTATTTCAGCTCATTAAAATCATTTTTTATTTATTAAGGAACGATTTGAGTTCAAACTTTAATTTATGATTCGTAAAATTTTGAAAAATTCAAAGCATTATGAAAATTTTAAGCATTTTTCGTCCAAATTTTTCTGATTAATTTTTTGAAATTTTGTGAATAGAAACGAAAAATAGCTACTTTAACTTTTTTCATGCATGTTTACATTTTTCTGACTGCTGTTTGAAAAATCATTGAAATGTTTATTTGTCATTTTGTTGTCGATTTTATAAATATATGAAAATTTTCCGCAAATCAAGTCCAAAAATTTTTATTGCTGGTAGAAATTTCTCACATGTGAAAATTTTATAGTATCTTTTTAATCTCCGTATTTCAATCGATAAAAAGTCAAGCGAATATTGTTTCTGAACACAGATACATTTACAACACTTGCTTGTGACCACCGGTTTGTCCATTAGCACGCAATTTATGAGAAATTTTATTTTTTTCAAAAAATCTATATAAAATTGCGGGTGTAATAGGCTACTTAACTTTTAAAAGTCATTATTTCATATTTAAACTCATTGAAGTATTTTTTTTTCCCAAAAAAGCTGTTTTTCTCTATTTTTCAAGGAAAAAAACTTTCATATTAGAAAAATTTTTCCATGTGGATAATGATTCTCCCACTAATTAGTGCATTACACCCGAAATGTCTGAAGGTATAAATATCGCTTTTCAAAAAAATCCCACATCGGGTCAAGTTGGAAATGGAGTTGTAATGAAAAGTGTTTTTTGATATTTTTACAGTACTTAAGAATGTTAGAAAATTAAAAATATAACGTTTGCAAGAATGAACACTTTTATTGAAGATAAAATATAAAAAAAATTTTCACATTTTTTTCTTCTTAATCACTCCAAAAAATGTACCAATCTGCCACATCGCTGCTATCCCCTTAAGGAGGTTGTGCAAGGCAAAAACTTGGATATTCTAGCCAAGTGAACATAGCGCGATTTCGCGGTAATTTTACAATGTCTGTCAAGTAGACCTACAATAAAATATAATATTAAAAGTTAGTGACTATCAAACAGTTGAAAATTATCAATTAGTATAAAATGATAGCGACTATCAGACAGTTTAATGATTTACATCAGAATGATTTTAGTACAAACCAGAACAACCATATAATTACAGCGTGGTTTAATTAAACACACAGTTTAATTTCGTATCGTTAAAGTATAGAATGAAGCTTTTATTAAATATATTCAACAAAGTGTGAACAGGGGCTATAATAATTTAAAATAATTTCGATTGAAGTAAAATAGTCAAAAAATAAAAAACGGGTCATCTATTTTTCTTAAAGCCCTTCAATTATTTTTCCCCTGAGAGTTTTTTCACTAAGAGTTTTGATAATTTTTTCACAATAAGTTCATTTTAAGGAGTTTATCAATATTTTATTTTCAAGTGTTTTTATCGACCGATATTGAGCCAGTGGTCTGATTTCTTGAAACTGAGTTCGAACATTTGACAACAAAAAATTTTGTAAAGATAATTTGGAGCAGCATACTACAGGGGAGGCTCTATATCAATTACGGGGGCTCCTGGTCCCTTTTTACTAGATTTTAAGCCAATTTTTTTTATTTAATTCGGCTTTTAAAACCAACTCATCCGATAACATTCTTAGATAGCTCAAACTGAGCACAAATATCTTGTGAAAAATAAAAAAAATTAGTTCAATTTGTTTTACTTGTATCTTTTTTNTTTATTGATATATTCGTTCAAATGTGTTATGTTTTCCAGAATATTTTGACCCCTAAAAAACCACAAAATCGTCTTTTTTTTCATTACGGGTACCCCTTCAAAGGAGAAAACAGTCAGCAAATTAGTACTTTTCAGGGTTGCCATTGGTGATTAGACCCATTATATTTAATGATTTTGTTGGAATCCATTGGGTGGTGACTTAACAGGCGACCCAACTGTGTTTCAGTCTTTTTTTTATATACTAGTAAATATCATTTTTGAAGCTTGAAATAAAGCTAAAGCGAATTCTAAGCGTTGAAATATTATCCTTTGAAACTAAAAATTTGAAACCTTCCTATATTGACTCTTTAAGAATGTTCTGGGTAGTTCGTACTATAGAACGAGTAGAAAATAAACGGGAATTTCCGTCACCTTGTATTTAGCCAAGCTTGTAAAGCAGCCAATGACGGTAGCCTTAATTTTGGCAGGTAATTGGATGACAATTTTCACCGAGCTAATTTTTCTCGCAGTCATTCGGTATAAAAATAGTGGTGAGATTGTTCTTCAGGTCATTGGGTAAAACAGCAGAGGCTTATTTTTTTCGAAGCAGTGTCCATATTTCGTGAGACACCCACTGGTGTAGGTTGGATAAAATTCCAAATTTGAATTTTTCCTCCACTACGTGACAAAAACAAAATTCGGGGTCAGCTTTGCACACCGGGGACGCCCACGTGAATCTATTGGCGTATTATTGCGACGAAACTCCAGCCAATCGGTGCACCGTAAACGGTTGCACACTAAGATAGGTGGCGCTGTTACACAATTTTACTTCAAAATTTTCCGAAATATCTGGTCATTATGTGATATAGTTGGATTTTGAGCGAGGATATTTTCCAGCTTTGACATTCTGATTGTGCTCAATTTTCCAAAAAACCACGGCGCCAGATTTGCTGTGCCCACAAGTTAGGCAAAAATAAAACTGGTTAGTTTCGACCCAGTTCTCGGAAATTGTTGAAAGTGACCTTCGTTAGTTCAGCTCAAAAACCGAGGGACGATTTCATATTATTTTGAACATCTGACCATTTTCAAGCGTCGGATTTGAGCCAATTGGAATGATATATAAGTCCTTGAGAGTCGGGATGTTTGGGAATGTGATAAATTCGAAACAATCCGAGTCGATTTAAAAGATGAAATTTTTGAATTTTTTCGCGACGACAGTTGAAAATGAAACCAGCGCTTGATAGGGCAATGATGATATCCGTTCGTCACTTTGAGTGAAGTGATGGGAAGAAGAAAGCTGATGGGAGAAACATGATGTGAAACTGCGGCGTTTCTATTGTTAAATATTTCTGGAAAATGAATCGAAATTTTCTGCATCAGAAATATAAAAACAAAGTTTACTTTTTTTGAAAATAAATATGTATTTCTTCTGGCAAACGTATTCCTTGATTTAAGGTCACGTGATTTTTCTGTAACTATGCTGTTATTGGAAAAATAAGTTTCCAAAAAACTTATAAAGTTTTCTATGAATTTTTTTTTGGATTATGTGAAAGGGTTTTTGTGGTGATTAAAAAATATGAAAAAATGAGGTATGTATACATTTTTCATACGCTTCCCTTACCTCGGATCATTTATATATCAAATAAATTTCGATCCATTTCCTGAAGCGTGCCATTTTCTATCGATACAAAAACTGAATCGGCCATGAATGCAATTGCATTTAATTTTTGGTGTCAAATTTCATGAAAATTTTTCTGCGAATTCTTGAAAAACTGCAATTCTTGCTGGATCTTCATCATTTCCTCACTTTCTACATCATTAGCTTGAACCCGCTGGACACCACTAAACCAGATAAATCCCCAACCATAGCTCATTTTCGCTAGTGGCGGTGAAGGGACAACCCGTGGTTGACCAACAAAATTGATCGAACGACGTTAACATTTGGTGCAGAGAACAACTCTATTTTTAAAACCCATTCAGCTAAAATTAGGTGGCCAGGTATTTTTCAGGTTTGCAAAACTCGACTTTCCGTCATCGCGCATTCAATTTAAATTCTTTGAAACATAATAATTTAAAGCAGGCGAGAAAAAAAATTTGAATCTCAAAATTAAGTTCGAGTTAATGATTTAAACTTAAATCTTCGACCCTTCACAGCTTCAGAGTTTAAGTGGGCTTCGAGAACAAAGTTTGATTCGGTTGTTTTTGATCAAGATATCCCTTTATCAACTTCGTGAATATCCGTCTCTACTCAAAACACACTACGTATTGGCTATCAGGGACGCGGATATTTACAATAGTGCTGCTACAAGGTGTATGGCTATATTTAATAGCCGCTCTTCGTGCTTTATTATGCTAGCCTTATGAAAATTTTGACAAATCACTCTTGTCTGCGACTCCACTTGAAACTTCAAACGTACTCTAAATATATCAAAAAAAGTTTTTATTTCATGTCAGGGAAGTGCTAAAAATTTGAGAGCTTCTGCTTGGTAAACCGTTCTACTATTTTCTGAGCATATTATAAATTGTTTTTCCTAAATCTGCATTATGTTTGGCATAAAAATTACAAAGAATTTTTTAGTTTGGAGGTCTTTCGGAATGACGCCCAATAACTCAATTTTGCTTGATTTGAGTAACTGAATCTTGGACACCCAGTAAGCTAAAACGCCACATGTGCGTATTCTACAAAATTATGATTCAGAATTTGTGCTATCTGAAACTGAAACTGCTTCAATGGATAACGATGTCCAATTTTTACTTACTCTGGCACTTGTCTTTTCAGTTAAATGTTTTTGCCAAAAGCACTTGGGCCAAGTTCGATTTCCTCTTTGGCTCGACGGAAAAGGGGGCAAAACATCACCATTCTCGCTGGCAAATTTCTTGTGTCCGTCTATGAATGAACTCGCCATATTCTCGCATGAGCGATTCCAGCAATCCAACACATTTTTGAGAACACCCATGCTTTGTCTGACGGAAAATTGCGGCTGCAAAATGCATAAGCGATAGGCCCGCGTCTGAAAATTTTTCTCAGCTCGGTTTTGGGACAGACCGGAAACAATTTTTCCTCCATGAGCCGAGAGATAAAAATCAGATTTGTTTTTTCACTCTACTGGGCAGAAATGAGAAATGGAAATGAGGCGCCTCCCCTTTTGGCATAAACGGCCGTCGGGTGTCGCAATGTTTTTGGCTGGTGATGATTATGGAAACGGTAGCCGATCGAGTAAATTCTAAATAAAATTATAGGATACGGGTATTGTCAAAAACTTTGTTTCTAAAAATAAAATATTTTGAAGAGATAATGAATTTAAAAAAGGCAAATTTTTTAATACTTTTATAGTTTTTAGACGAAAAAATAAATCTTGCAATTTTTTTTAAAAAATGACTTATTTCTTCCCAAAAACATTGAAAACAAATGTTCAAAGTACATGAGAGAAATTTTTAAAGTTCACCAAAATATTCCTACAAATTTAAAATAAGGGGGAACTTTTCAGGGGTCTGTTCCGATATTACTATCTGCGCCAAAACTGAAACTTCCCATAATACTTTTGGTCTCATTGCGTTTCAAAAACAACTGTTGCGCAGAGTGTGTGGGTTCGAAAAAATTTGGAGGCCTTTGACTCACTTGTTACAAAAAAATATCAAATTTCGTCAATTCAAGCACAAACATTTATTAGGTCCTATTAACCCTTGGCCTTTTTCCGTACCACTAAATGAGACAACTCACAGCTTTTTTCAAAATGTAGTTTTTTCCGTATAAGGCGCTCAAAGTCGCGAGCACTTAAGTGGGTCCGGGAGCCTCTGCGGAATAAGTCATTTCTGAAGCTCGCCAAGGGTTAAGTAATTTCATTCAAAATTTTTTATAAACTCGGCCTTAAAATATGGTCATCTTCGGCGTTTAAATTGTTACGAAATTATCACGGCTATGAACACCTTACCCTCGATTAAGGTGGAAATTTATAACTTGAAAATTTTTAATTTTCTGGTTAAAATGCTAGTTAATCATGAGCTCCCGCAAGTCAAGCGTCTGGCTGAATCGCATCGATTAAGACAAAAAAATTTGGTTGGAAACCTCTGCAGCTTACAGTTTTTGGATTTTTTTTTCAAATTCCAACGAAACCATTTTTTTCGAATTAAAAAAAAATTGCGATCCTTTTGATTTAAAAAATAAAATAAGGAAATATAGTTTATACCGTAAAGTGCTTTAACAAGCCCAAAACGGTGTTTTTCATTGCTCATTTCTGAACACAGGTGGCTGAAATTTTTTTCGATGTCGGATTCAGTTTTATTGGAGAAGGGTTTAACTCCTATTAAAGTCTATGGAAGTATCTGATGACGCTCTTTAGTGTTTGGCAGATATTGCTCCCGGGTCATACCCTACCAAATAAAGGATCTAAATATTCACTAATCCCTTTGATTCAAAAAGTTTACGTTGGCAGCTTTCATACTATCCGATCTGCTTTATGATCCTTTTTAAAGTCTGCTGCCAAAAATAATTATGACCAGTAACAATAGATCAAAAATTGTGAAACCTCATTAATTTGGCGGCTGCTTAATGATGCGTTTAATTACTGCAATCGACAGTTTTTATTTTGATTGAATTTCCCGACATAACAGTCGGCCTTTTACAAACGAATGATTCGATTTTGGAAAAAAAAATATTACAAATAGGGCGGTAATTATCACACCTCGACTGGCCTCTGATAAAAGGGGATAAAAGGAAAACTTTTGTTTGTTTTTTAGAACTGGCTGATCTAATATTTAGTTAACATACAGATTGGGAAAAGTAACATTTTGTTCAAATTAAAGTCCAAATATTTGATAATTATTCTTCGTTATAATAACTTGAGAATATGAAGGCCGGTCAAAAAAGTTCACCAATCAATAGTTCGGTTTGAAAATTTGGTCAATATTGAAAGTGTCGGATTTTAACTTCAGAAGTAACTATAAGTAGTTCATAATCTCTAGAAATATTTTTTACCTCTATTCCCAACGGTAAATTAATGAACGCGCGGCAAAAAAAATTCTTAAAAGTTGTACTTTTATTTCATCTGATTTCAAAAGAATTTGATTTTTTATCAGAACATGGTATTAAAAACTTGTATCTCCTTTTTTGTCCGATTTAAACTAAAAGTGCTTTTACAAAATAACGAAAGTGCGTTTTTTGCCATTTTTGCAACTAAAAGTCGTATTTTTTCATTGTATTTAACGAATCACATTTTTTATGAAAACTGAAAAAATTTCAAGGCAATTTAGAAAAACCTGCTATGTTCCAAATTTTTTAATTTCAATGGTCCTTAATCTCCCCAGGATTCACAATTTGACAATTATTTTCTCATTTTCGACATTAGATGACAATTTCAATTTACATATATATATTGTATATTTATATATATGTATATTTTTCCAAAATTTTGTTCATTCATATAACGTAAGCAAGCCCCGCTGAGATCAAAAAATCGTAAAATTAGGTCCCACAGCACTTCTACGTTCAAGGGATATGGACTGCCTATTCAACCCCTTAAGGGGGCGTAAGCAGCCATGTGGCTGACCTGGCGGTCAATTTAAATTTACGGTAATAATTAGTTTGGTTTATTTTTTGTGCTTATATTCGTTAGCTGACCAATCAAATGTATTTCAGCTCATGAAAATCATTTTCTTATTTATTAAGGAAACGATTGTGAGTTCAAATTTAATTTATGATTCGTAAATTTCGAACAAAATTCAAGCATTATGAAAATTTTAAGCATTTTTCGTCCACAAATTTTTTCTGATTAATTTTTTTTGAAATTTGTGAATAGAAACGAAAAAATAGCACTTTACTTTTCATGCATGTTTACATATTTTCTGACTGCGTTTGAAAAAATCATTGAATGTTATTTGTCATTTTGTGTTGGTCCGCACTTTTTAAATCATTATTGAAAATTTCCAGCAAATCAAGTTCAAAAATTTTTATCCTGCTGGTGAAATTCTCACATGCTGAAAATTTTCATGTATCTTTTTAATCTCCGTATTTCATCGATAAAAGTCAAGCGAATATTGTTTCTGAACATACAGATACATTTACAACACTTGCTTGTGACAACCGGTTGTTGCCATTTAGCACGCAATTTATGAAAATTTATTTTTTTTCAAAAAAATCTATATAAAATTTGCGGGTTGTAAGCAGGCTACTTAACTTTTAAAAGTCATTATTTTCATAATTTAAACTCAATTGAAGGTAATTTTTTTCCCAAAAAGCTGTTTTTTCTCTATTTTCAAGGAAAAAAAACTTTCATATGTAGAAAAATTTTTCCATGTGGAACTAATGATTCTCCACTATTAGTGCCATTACACCCGACAATGTCTGAAGGTTTATAAATAATCGCTTTCAAAAAATCCCACCATCGGGTCAAGTTGAAATGGAGTTGTAATGAAAGTGTTTTTTGATATTTTTACAGATACTTAAACATTTGAAAATTAAAAATATAAACGTTTGCAGAATGAACACTTTTATTGAAGAAAAAATATAAAAAAAAATTTTTCACCATTTTTTTTTCTTTATAATCACTCCAAAAAAGTACCAATCCTGCCACATCGCTGCAATCCGCTTAAGGAAGGTTGTCGAGGCAAAACTTGGATATCTAGCCAAGTGACATAGCGCGATTTCGCCGGTAATTTTCAATGTCTGTCAAGTAGACCTACATTAAAAATATAAATATTAAAAGGTTAGTTGACTACAAACAGGTGTGAAAATTATCTATAAATAGACTATCGCAGGAATGAGTTCAATCAGAATGATTTTAGTTTACAAACCAGAACAACCATATAAATTACAGCGTTGGTTTAATTAAACACAACAGTTAATTTCGTTATTCGTAAAGTATAGAAGAAGCTTTCCTCATTAAAATATTCAACAAAGTGTGAGACAGGGCTTATAATAATTTAAAATAATTTCGATTGAAGTAAAATAGTCCAAAAATAAAAAAACGGGTTCTTATTTTTCTTAAGCCTTCAATTATTTTTCCCTGAGAGTTTTTTCAACTAAGAGTTTTGATAATTTTTTCGAGTAAATTTTTTTCACAATAAGTCATTTAAGGGTTTATCAATATTTTATTTTCAAGTGTTTTTAATCGACCCGATATTGAGCCAAGTGCGTTCTGTTTTTTGAACCTGAGTTCGAACATTTGATCACAAAAAATTTTGTAAAGATAATTTGGAGCAGCATACTACAAGGGGAGGCTCCTATATCCAATTACGCGGCGGGCTCCTGGTCCCTTTTTACTAGATTTTAAGCCAATTTTTTTTATTTAATTCGGCTTTTAAAACCAACTCATCCGATAACTTCTTAGATAGCTCAAACTGAGCACAAATATCTTGTGAAAAATAAAAAAAATTAGTTCAATTTTTTTACTTGTATCTTTTTGTTTGTATCTTTTTCTAGATTACTGAAATTGTTAAATTACTAGTTTTTTCTTAAAAAAAATGTAACAATCGTCGGATTCGGACCAATTTTTTTAAAATTCAATTATTTACCAGATATTTGTGCTCTGTTTTAAGCTATCTAAGGATCAATCGGATGAGTTCGTTAGCAAAAGCTGAATTAAATAAAAATTTTTGGCTAAAAATCTAGTAAAAAAGGACCAGGAGCCCCCGTAATCGACATGGATTACCGGACCTCAGAGTACAAATCCTAAATTTGAAATATACAAACAACGCAGATATTAGCACCCAAACAAAACTCTTAATTGCGAATAGGCCGAGTTCATTGGTCAGGTTGAGAAAGGATCAACCATCAAATGCTTCAGTTTCGCATTTTTTCAAATATTTAGGATTTGTACTCTGAGGTCCCGTAATCCATATATCGATTATGATGCCGGGTATACATAAATATCCTTATTCCCTATTCTTTTAACAGGCAAATAAGATATTTATGTTACCATGGCATCATAATGGATATCGCCGAAATTGCGTGGGCGTTTGAGGATTTTATTAAAAATAATTTAGAGTGTGTCATGAATGACGTCATATTTCAAAATTTAATTTTCCAACCCTCTTTTTTTAATTTGATTGCGTTCGGTAGAGGACGGTATTCTTATTAATTTGGTATTTTGCTACATTTCAACCAACTGTAAAACTCTTTATTAAATTGAATAACTTTTCAAATTATGACGTCATTTCAAACGACCACGTGTTTTTCTTTTTTTAACGAAAAAAATTATTTCTGTCTCCATGTCGCCGGTAGTGCCTATATCACCGAAAGTGCCCAATATCGTCGAATTTTTTTGGAAAAAACTTTTTTGCAGCTCAGACGGAAGCAATGTCTATGTCAAAACATGCGTAAACATGTTTTGACATAGATATTTGCTCCGTCATATATTGGGCCTCGCCCTGTTTCACTTATGCGTATGGTTCCGGACGGTTAAATTGTCAAGTTTAAAACGAGAGGTTTATATAAAAAACAAAGTTCTTGGGTAAAATTAAAAGCCCAAAAAAATCAGAATTTAGGAAGATTAGGGAAAATTAAGAAGGGACAATTTGGCTATATAATTAAATGCCGTGAGAAAAGTTTTTATCAAATTAAAAGGAGTAAAGGGTACATAAGCCCCCTAAATAAGGGTCATCACATGAATAATTCAAACAGACCGTATAACCAGCTTGTTGCTCTTTTGTTAAAAACTTACAGATTTGGATAATATCCAATCCCCCTTCGTGCTAAAAGCTTTTAAAAGTAGAAACTAACGGTAGAATGAACAATTACAATCGTACCAAATGTATAAAGTAACACCTCGATGCACATGAGAACATCACTAACCGATAATTCACGAAAAAAAAAGTTACGATCGATAAAAAATAGTTTTTGTGACGTCTAGCTAGTTTATGACAATGAATGACGTATGATTAATGACGTATACTATTGAAAGAATTGACAATGTGGCATTGTAATTAATGTTAACCCTTGAAAGCTCCAAACTTAAAACTTCGCTTTTTTTTTTCGATAATAATAAAACTTTATTCAAAAATTTAAGTGTACATCAATTGCAAAATTTAAGCAGGCCGATGCAGAAGAAAAGGCAGCTTGGTGAAACATTTAATGTTGTGACTGGAGGCTCCAAAGCCGATTTTTAGGCTCGACTTTGAACACTTATGCCTGTAATTTTTTAATAATCGAATAGAATTTAAAAATATTAACAATTATTTGTTAAAAATGCCCGTCGAAAACGACCTTTTAGATTTTAAAGTGTACTGAATTGAACCTGAATTTTCACAAAAAAATTTAAGATTTTGATTTATTATGTGTTAGATATAAAAAATGAGCTAAGATTATGTCTTAAGTTAAAACTCAGATGAGGATATCGACATTTGAATTACTAATTTTGCAAAAAAAGGCTCTGCTAACAGCATAGAAAATTTTCAGAGCTTATTTTGAAAGCTTTAGCCAACAAATTGAGTGAATTCGGTGTGTATTTTAGAAAGAGCTCAATTTTCAAAATTTGAGCTGAATGTCCTTTTAACGGGTGAAGGTAACGTTCTAAAGATGTGATACCCAAGCCATTCTTAGTTTTTAGTTGATTTAGAATACTCCATTATAATTTAAGCAGAACATATTTGCATCGGGTACCTCCCTTATATGATATAAGTTATATCCCGAGCCAAAATTTTGGCTTGATTTACTATTTAAAAGGCCACTCTTCCGGGATTTTAAATATCATATAAATTATCATCATAAAAAGATTTCTTTCAAATGAATTATAAAATTTTCGGTGTGATTCGAGAAAATGTGATTTCGAAGAAAATATATAATTTTCTAGAACATGCTGCCTTTGTCTTTAATGTTTTGATGTTTTCGTAAGTTAGTTTTTGTTATTATCACCAGGTAAATCCGAAAATTGTATTTACATGTTCTCTTCAGGGAAGAGCCTGACAGTCGAAATGTTATCATTTGGAAATTTTTGGTGATCATCGAGGACCGAATTGATTGATTCAAAAATAGATAATATTTTCTCATCAAATAATTTTATAATATCAGTGAGAATCACAATTTCAAATTTTGAACCAAATTTCAGAGCATATCCTAATTGAAACGAAGGTCTTTTAAAAGTGTCGATACTACTAGACTGCAAATCACTTAGGCACAGGCTAGGAAAAGGGATCGATCCTCAGGCTTGTCGCCTAGGCTTGAGTTGGTGTGGTAGTGTAGTCTATAATATAATATATCCATTACGGTACCTGCTGGGGCTTTTATGCCACTATTTCAGCCAACATTATTATATAATTCGGCTTTTGAAAACGACTCATCCGATTGCGTTCTTAGATAGCTCAAACTGAGCCCAAATATTTCAAGAAAAAAAATTAAAAAATCGTCCGAATCTGACCTTTGTTTCCAATTTTTTAACAAAAACTGACAATTAAACAATTTAAGTAATCTCAGAAAAAAAAATCAAAAAATGGTTCGATTCGGACCAATTTTATTTTATTATTCACTAGATATTTGTGCTCAGTTTGAGCTATCTAAGAAATTAATCGGATAATTCGTTATCAAAACTCGAATTATATAAAAATTTTGGCTAAAAAGTTGCATAAAAGCCCATGCAAGTACCGTAATAGATATACTCAGTATATTATGTATTTCAAAATACTCTATAATATATAGACTATATTACATTATCGAGTCATATCGACCCTTTTAAAACACCTTCCTTCATTTAGGACATAACATGTTAAAATATTAGCCTGATCTTTGCCTGAAAAAAGTTTTAAAAATATCGAAAAAAAAATAATTGGATGATTTTCCAAAAAGTCCCAATGTTGCATTTTTATAAACAGTGTATCAAAATAGGAATTGTTGCGACCTATTACTCGACCTACAAGATTAGCAAACAGTTTGCTAGAATAAAATGGAGAACTTTAACCCCTGAGGTACTCTAAAAAGAGACAGTCAATGGGATTAACTATCTCGTGCCATATCTTTTAAAATTTGATACAAATTTATATTATTTAAATTTTTCATTTTTAGTAAAAAATAAAAATTGAGTGAAAATATGTCTGAAGCTAAAGGAAAGAAAATTTTCGTCCAAAAATGCGCTGCATGCCACTCTTACAACGAAGGTGGTTCCGCTAAACAAGGACCAGCCCTTTTCGGAGTCATTGGTGGACCAGCCGCACAAACTAGCTTTGGTGGTTATTCAGACGCCCTCAAAGGTGAGATTTATTATGGATTTTGATATTTTATGATTGAAATTTTTATTGTGATTATACCGCGTGAGTTTCAAGTCGCGTCGAGACTTGAGGTGATTTGAAAACAATGTATTATACAATATGCTTTAAATCTGGACTCATATCACCTCAAGTCTCGACAAATCACTTTTTGTCTCGACCTTACGTGAAACTCACGGGGTATATTTTTATACTTTCGAAAATGGTTTAAAAATGCCGTCAAGTTTTTTTGGAATAAAATATAGTACATTTTAATTATATGTTTAAAAAATTGAATTTTAAGGTGCTGGCGTCGTCTGGGATTCCGCTGCTCTCGATAAATGGCTCACTGAACCAAAGAAAATGGTTCCAGGTAAAAACAATATAAAAAAATATCCAACGGGGTGATTTAAAAAAATTTTAATATTATTTCTGGAAATTATAATTATTTAGGTACCAAAATGGTTTTCGCCGGTTTGAAGAAGAAGGCCGAAAGAAAGAACTTGATCGCTTTCTTGGAAAATAACTGCACAAAAAACTAAATAATAATAGTTAAACCCACATTAATTTATTAAGAATTCTGTATGTTACTCTTAGAATACTGAAATAAAAATGGCGACAATCCAAATTATTTTTCTTTAATTTTATACATTATGTAATTTCCAAAGTTGAATGGGGGTGTGGTGCAAAACGCGAACCACGTCTGAACCAAAAAATGCCAGTTCTATGGTAAATTAAAAAAAAAATATTATAATTTTGAGAGAATTGTGTGGGCAAATTTAGTTTGTTATATCTCTACCTATATTTTATGTATGCTTGAGCCACTCAACTGTCTCTGTGCCTCCAAAGGTTAATTATGTAATCATCAAAAAATCAACAAAAACTACTTTTTGACCACTAGGACTTAACATCACAGAAAATCCTCGACGTACACCCCACTGACGAAAAATTCTCCAATTTTTCTAAAACAAATTGTAGAATAACAATTATAGTAATAATTTATTTCCTCGGGAATATTTTGATCTTTTTTTATTGAATGTCACAAACTCTTGTAGACAAGGAGGACGCCAATTTTTGCGATTTACTTAATTAATTAAAATTCTAAGCTGTTTTTCAACAAAATAAGTTCATCGGATATCTATTTTCGTAATCCGTGTGAGAAATTTGTAAAACTCAGCATTAACTGCCCCTGTGGCTTGCGTCTATAACGAAAGTTGAGATTTTGCCATATTGACAATATATGATAATATGATATTGTCCTTATTTTTTAAAAATTTTAGGAAGCTAATAATCAGTAATAAAAATTTATTTTGGTCGAAAAATAATGAAGATTTTATTATTATTTTGCTATTCGGTAAAATTTTTCAGTAAGCAGAGGAAGACGCCAAAATAAAAAGCGTTGGTTTGTCCTTATATCCATTATTATCCCGGTCACTTTTAAACTTATTTGCCTGTTAAAAGAATAGGGAATAAGTTTTTTAAAGTGACCCGGGCATAATAATGGATATACTGTATATCCTACTGTGTTGAGTGTATATCATATACACTCAACACAGTAGGTTATTTTTTTAAATTACACAAAAATCGTAATAGTAAGGACAATACAGCATTCTCAATTCTTTTAATCGTTTTCTACGTCATTCTTTGTAATAAAATTTCTAGACGTCACGAAAACTATTTTTATCGATCGTTTTTTTGTGAAAATTTTAAATAAATAAACATTATTTTTTAAGGTTATAAAAAACAATTTCTGCTGATGCGCTGCAAATCTTAATGAAAAATCAATAAATAAAATTATCGACGATTTTTTGTCAAATTAAAAATTACACGTTAAAATTAATTCAAAATATTCTATGCATCATAGCATGGTTAATAGAAGACAAAATACGCGTAAAAAGAACAAATTAAATCAAAATCGATTTTTATTTGCACCTTTACTCTCGATTGAATCGATACTGCATTTGAGAGATAGCAAATTAAAATTTATCGATAATATGACAACTGGTGTCCGAGGGGATAAGGATCTAAACTTTTGCCGAAATGTGCTTTTGAATTTGAAAATTGATCTGACACTTCAAAAATTAACCCTCGGCATTAAATATAGGATTAATTTTAGAAGAAGCAATTATAGTTTTTATTCACCTGCTCATTAACTTAAACTCATATTGAGCAAGGTGGGTTACATTCTATTGAGTGTCTAATAGACATTGTCTATTTAAACTTTTCTCAGAATGTTCTAGAAAAAATAAGGGTTAGGTTTTGCGATTTTGAAAACTACGGAAAGTGTTTTTTGGCCCTATAAATTGAATTTCCGGTTTCGTGAAATTATTTTCCGATTATAACTTAAAAAATTGACAAAGCTATAAACCTGATTTTTTTAATTTCATTTTTTAACTCCAAAGATCACTATTTGAAGTAAGAATTTTAACGAAACAACTTCTAACTGGAACTGGTATTATCCAGAAGCTGGCATTTTTGTAGTTATAATTATATTTTGTTCTTATCTAAGATTAAAAATTTGAAAATTTCCCACACATTATGTAGAATAAACAAGTGGAAACATAACATTTTTATTATCAGATTTATTCATCAGAAGTACTTTTAAGGGTATCCCGGTTCCTACATTTTCTGCAGTTATAATGTCATAAAAATGCACCAAATCAATCGTTTATATTTTGAAAACTGTGGTTTATCGCATATTCCAGAACAAATATAGCACTTATCGACAAAACGGCTCCCTTGAAGTTAGACCTACTAATTCTACAGGTTATGTAAATTTAAGTTTATTTCAAAATGTATGCATGAAAAAAACTTTTGACACATGTTTACGCAAGATGAAGGCTAGTTCTAGACACTGGCTAATCTGAATAAATCCTTGAAGCTCTGTTTGGCTAATATTTCATCGAGAATATGTCAAATTAGGGACCGGATACCCTTAACCCTCCGAGGCATGGAGCTATTTTCAAAACGCCTGTAAATTAAAGACCAGAAATTGCCAGGCTTCTTGAATGATTATTTTTAGGAAAACATTTTCTGAAACTGCTGCATTTTCAACTTTGTCCCTGAAGGCTCTGAGTAAATTTTTATTTCTTTAAAAGTGATTTCCGATAAATTGCGTAGGTTTTTTTCGGAAAACACCTGTAAATTAAAGACCGAAAAATTCGACCAGAAAATTTAATTCTTAATCTTTTCCCTTATTTATTTTTGTTCTGACGTCTCCCATTTCTCACATAGAATTGCGTAGGTTGAAACACAATTGTAAATGTCACTTTTTTACAGGGTTAATAAAGTCAAAATGTGAATTACATACTATTTTAAAATTAAGTCTATCCTTAATCTCGAGGACAAGAGAACAATACAGTTGCAAGCACTTTTACTTTTCCGGTAATAAGCGCTCAAAAAATAGCCTTTCAAAAGGCTATATGCCTCGGAAGGTTAAGTTGATGAAAATAATATTCAGAAAAGTGTCAGTTTTTGTGATTTTGGTAAATAACGTTGAAACAAATTTATGTACATGTATTAGGGAATGAAACTTTTTCGATGATTCAAAACTAAAATAAAAAAATGAATATATAAGGGATAAGTTATCCCGGATAACTTTTTATTTCGAATCGGTCTCAAAGGAAATTTTTGACAGAGTTTTTTTCGTGCCTCAGAATTTTATTCACATTGCGCGGACATAAATCTCAGGGTTTTGGTCTACTACCTAAAATGGCCAATAATAAATTTAAAAATAATTATTTTAATAATATATTCATACTCTTTTATGTCTATATAAATTATATTTTGCAATCCGAATTGACATGTTTATAATTCCATTGTATAATAATATGCTATAAAATTAAATCATTTTGGCAATCTGCCAACAATTCCACAAGAATAAGTTTCGAACCCGAAGCCTAAATTTCATGTAATTATTTTGATATTTTCTGAAATAAATTTAACCGGAAAGGGCAGGAATTGGTGCAAAATATTACGGTTCAAATAATTTGGTTAAAAAATTGTTGATTTTAAATCGTAAAGTTGTACATTATATCTATTACGGGGGCTCCTGGGCCCTTTTTTACTAAACGGATGAGTTGTTGTCAAAACCTCATTTATTTAAAAATGTTGGCTAAAAATCTAGTAAAAAACGACCAGGAGCCCCTGTAATAGATATCTACCGTATGTTTAATTATTTTTATCGAATTTTCGGAGTTTTTCATCAACTGCAGTGGGTGACATGTCATGACATATTAAAGCACACCTTGACGATTTAGGTGGAAAATCGCAAAAGTTTTAGTGATTTATTATACAAACACAGCATGTATTACACATAATTGTTTCTATGAAAATCCTCCATAAATTAAAATGTAGGCAGTATAAAATGTCATTGATTTATAAATGGTGTAAAAGTGATTTTAATCTGAAAAATCCGGTTCCCATCGAAAAGAATTGATGTAACATCTTCAAAAAGCTGATTTTTTCGTACCAACATCCCGAAGTAATAAAAACGTTAAATTAAATAAGGAAAATGGTTCGATTATGGTACTTAAAAATATTACGAATTTTTCTTGGTCAAAATTTCTTAAATATATTCACCGGGTGAATTTTAACTTCATATCGATTTCTATTTAGAGCATCTTCGCCAAAATGGGTTTGTTCATATTTAACTTGAAAGTGTTTCTTTTTAGGGATGGAGAATTCGGTTAAAATTAAATATAAATGAGAAAATTTAATTTTTAATTTTTTTAGTTTGTTTTGCCAAATTGTTAACAAGCTAATAAAGCCCGAACTAAGATCCAACCTTTAAATATTTTAATTATGGGTTGAATAAAAAATGTATACCTTCTGATTTTTAATGGCCAAATGAAGCAATTACGATAGGAAAAGGTAAATATGACCCCATATCGTATTTCATTTTTGGTATAAAATGTTTAAGAACTGAGGTCAAATTATAGAAAATTGTCAAAAAATCACAAAAGTGTCACAATTAATACATGTTATATCAACATTTTTCATATCCCAGCCGCCTGAATTTATTTCCGCGCTCTTTCCTTTTTTTCATAAATCTATTCTTCGCAAATATAAAAACTGCAAATTATGATTACTTTATGCGCAAAGGAGCTAAACTTTCACTGTATAAAAAGCTCGTACACCTTTCTAAACAATTTAGTCCTAAAAATACTGATGATGCAATAAAACGAAACGACTATTATATTTTTCATACATTTTAGAATATAACACTTTTACGTTTTTTTATAATTTGATCTCAATTTTTAGAAATTTGATACGAAAAATGAAATACGATATGGGGCTATATTTTTTTTCCGATAGTAATTGCTTAGTATATAATATATGAATCATATAATATCATATTATTTCGAAAAATTTATTAATCATTAATTAATATATAAATATAATTCTCGAACAAAAAACTTTCTTAATAGATGTGATGATCGGACATCTCAATTTTAATCGATTAATATCTCAGACCAGGCAAGTCACATTTATCGACTTTGATATCAAAAACATGTCAAAATTAATTTATATATATCTATTTTGAAAAGATCCTTTTATCTTTGGACAGAAGGCCTAAGCCTAGATAATTGAGGTAAAAACCGATATTTAGTCCGATTTCAAGGATCATACCTGCAGCAAGTTTAATCATTTGGATCAATAATTTTAGCATTGATCCGCCGCAGAAACCCTGATATATGGACCCTGTCGAAGCTAAGAAAAAGCCGCAAATTTTCATGTCGAGACCAGGTCTATCCCCTTATCGATTAACTCTCGCTGAGCTTCGACGATTATGAAAGTCAAAATAATCAATTTATTATTAAATTGTTTTAACCCCCTGAGCCGCCGGATCTCATTCAAATCTCCGAAAAAGGATGTTTTTGTTTGGTCAACTCGGGCGAATTTTTGACACTTTAACTCCAAAAGCAAATATTTATTATTTTGGACAGTTTTGCCAAAATCGCGGGCTTTTTTTGTAAATGTCAAGGTATTTTTGCGGCGAGGATATCGAGATGATTTTATAGGCTTAGTGTGAAAAACCTATTTGGTCAAAGCGGAAACTTTGTGATTTAAATGTCCCAGATCGTTAACTTTAACGACTTTAAACAATAATTTCGTAAACGTTTCAGTCCGCTTTTAGAATTATAGACTTTGGCAATCAAATTTGTATGATTGTTATTTGAAAAAATTCTAAGTTATGGTCGAATTTTATTTTTTTTCGTGAATACAATTTTTTACGAATTTTTGATTAAATTAAAGATGATGCTCATAAGAAAATTTTCTTCTATCGTGGGATTTGCTTCAAAACAAGAAATGAGTCTTAATAAGTTTTTAGAAAACAGTTAAATTGCAACCTACGCACATTCAGGCCAAGAAATTATTTCGATTTCAAGTTGAGCAACACATGAGTAATGGGTTGATATTGTGATTTGGTGTTTTTTTGAAATTTCCTTTAGGAAAACAGAAGGGTCTCAATCTACGACATTACTTACATGACAAATTTCATGACTGAAAATGAGTCTAAGAACAAGGTTTTTATGGCATCATCTTCGATATATAGAGTTTATATTCAAAATGATGCCCATTTACATGAAACATATTTATAAAAAAAAAAGAGCGCCAGAGAGCAGTGACATTTTTAAATGAGTTATTTTTCAGCGAATAAACTACCAAAAAACTTTCACTTTATTTTTATTTCGAAATGAAAATTAATGAAAAGATCTTAGGAGTTAACCATGAACTTTTAAGCGGGTATAAATCATAAAAGTGTTTATTTAATAAATTTTTTCAATTCAATGGTATTCAAGCAACGTGGCTTTGTCGACGTGGCTTTGTCCTCTGTTTTCATTATTTTAGGAGTTATATTATTACATAATTTGAGAAGAAATTAATCAACGTTTCGCTTTATGAGCAATAAATGACGTAATAATTTTCAACAAAATCGACCAATAACTATTTGCACGCATTAAAATTTACGCTTTCCTCTGAAAATTTTGCATTCTGTTTACAGTCCTTGTCGATAGATAAGGAAGAAAATAGCAACTCTCAATATTTTCTAAACTTTGCTATCTGAAAATGTCTGACGATGCTAATGTGCTGAACCTCTCAAAAATAATTCCTAATAAAATAGTGAAGTGAAAACTATTTCGAAATTGATAAAAAATAATTGGTGGACATTTTGAAGGTCAATTTAATTACTCTCTGTGTATTTACTTTTATTAAATCTTTCCCTTGAGAGTAATTTTCGGGTCAAAAAGCTAAATGAACACATACATGATGTAGGT
This sequence comes from Oikopleura vanhoeffeni, assembly GCA_004367855.1. NCBI lineage: Eukaryota > Metazoa > Chordata > Appendicularia > Copelata > Oikopleuridae > Oikopleura > Oikopleura vanhoeffeni. The sequence goes on along the minus strand of SCLH01000424.1, from coordinate 153,771 downwards.
TAATAACCCAGAATTGTGCAAGGAATTGCGATTGCAAAATAAAAAGCTTTTAAGTCTGAGAGTACATAAAAATAAACTTTTTTATGCAGATAATTATAAAGTAGGAAATACAAATCTTAAGAGTTGTCCTTATAAGAAATTTCTAAAGAGATAACTTCCGAATCAAAATTTCTGATACCTCAAATAACTATGAATTCGCGAAAAAAAATGCTCCAATAGACGAAAACACTCAATAAAACAGTTAAATATATATAGTTTATAAAAAAGTTGAAAATTGAATAGAAAACTTTCGCGTATATTTTTGTCTCTAAAAATATTTACTATAAATCACGTTTATAAGTGACATGCCGAAATTAAGACGTATGTCTGTTATTTCTGTATTATGAGTTATAAATAAACAATTATATTTTTGGTTACTCCGTACTTTTAACACCCAAGAAAAAAAATGGAAAATTATGTTTTTTGAACCCTAACGATGCTAGATTAAATTCAATAAATTTGTCAAATTCGGAACCTTTTTGCTGATGAAATTTTTGAAGTAAAAATGTCTTATTTGAAGTACTCTACCAGTTAAAATAAGCAGGTTTAGTCATTTCAACGGTCGTTACACATTTTTTGAAAAATTAGATAAAAATTCGTAGGTTTTAGACTAATTTCTATCGTTTTGTCTTTATAGAAGTAGTCCTTATACGATAAAATTTTCAAAATTGAAGACTACCAGAAGAGGAGGGTAATGTTTAAGTTTCGAGCTTATACATGATTTTTAAACTCTTGCCTTTCGTACAGACAGTAAGAATTTTACCAAAAAACAAAACCTCAGCATAATAATCTAAAGGTCACCCTTAGAATAATAAATAAATATTCAACTTCTTCCTTGCAAAATATAAGAAAACTATTGCCACGTAGACTGTACCGACAAACATCCTCAGTGGTGTAGTAGCGCTAAGCGCGTAGTGATAGAGAGAGGCTGTCGAGGGGTCGCTTCATTCACTCTCTATTTAATCGAGCGCAAATCTACCTAGACTTTAGAGACCGATGTGAACCCCTTTAAAATATACAAATTTTTTCAAATAAAAAATGGAAAATTCATGCTCGACGCTGATTAGACGATAGAAAAAAAGTGGCCAGGGTATATTGAGAAATTACGGGGTATGCAATATAGGAATCGGTCTCCCCCTGGTCCGTATCACACTTAAAAAACGAATGGACATATTCAAGAGAACTAGCTACATTACGGCGAATATGGGTGACCCCTGGATGGGTCAAAAGTGCAATAAAGGTCACCACTTGTGGTGATCTGACCCTCTGTTTTTGTTTATATTAACCCTTTACCGGGATCTGTGCAATACTTTTGAGGACTCAAAATTTTTTCAAAAAAAAATTCAAAAATTTCGAAAAAATGCTTGAAATTTTGGGTCTAAAAAAGCCATCACCTCTTTTTTTCAACTTCAACTTATTATAATGTGGACTCATCGGGACAGTGCAATATTGAAAAAAAATTTGAAATTTTTGAGATTTATCTGGAAAATTTCAAGATTTTTTTCACCTACCCCTTTTTAGGCCAGTTTGAAACTTCAATTCTGCAAATCTTTCAATCCTCATTTTTTTCAATTATGAAATCAAGGTTCGACCTGTGATCCCTTTGCATTTTATTTTTCGTAAAAAATTTGAAAATTTAAACCAGATCGGAAATACTCAAAAATTAAATTTTTGAATGACTTTTCGGTAAACCCAAAAACGGATCCGTTTTAATATGGTATAAATTTCAATAATTTTTTACGAAAAACTGCACCAAGGCCCTAGGTCTATTCTGTGCTTTCAAAAAAAAATCTGTGTGCAATATATTTCGGATATATTTCTCGGCTCGGATTGTCATTACAAATCGTAGCCAGTCATATCAAACCGAGAAGGAGAAAATCCCCAATATGAACGCTATATTTCGGGAAAAGTAGCAATACATGTTAAAAATTTACAAAAAAAATAAAGCTGGAGGAAGAATTTTCCAAGTTTAAATTTAAAACTACCTATTTTATAGTTAAACTTGTTAAACATTTTCTGGGAGTGTGCAATAATCTAAAACCATAAATTTTTGAAAAAAAATTTCAGAATTTTCTGGATTTTTGAGCCTTTGTATTTTTTTGTTTTTTGTAAATAAATCATTTGTATAAAAGCAAAAACGTCTTATTATTGTCAGCAAAAAGCAATATTTGTCACTTAAATCGATATAATCCAGTATAATGGGAATATTATCAGCATATACAATTAAAAATAAAGGTGCCCAGAGCTGTCAGAGCATATTTAAATCCAGGAGAATTAATTAGCAGGCGCAAGAAGTATTATTTGTTAACCAGGTATGTAATTTAAATCAAGAATTTAAATTTTTATAAATCGATTGGTGGTCTCGAGGTCATCCGAAAATACAGTTTATGCTCGATTTAATTTATGTCTTATCAAATTTAACCTTGAAATGATTATCTTGAATTTTGTCGGACAAAATTTGATTATCTCATAAAATATCATCAGTGACTATCGTCTCTAGAATCTTAATGAATGTCAAATAACATGATATTGCTTTGAAACCACCGCAAAAAGATAAACTATAAAAAATTTATTTATGGTATCATAAACTATAAGCGATTTATGTTCGTACAAGGCAAAAGATTGAAAATAATTCAACTTTATTACGGCTTGTGTGAACATAAATCGCCTATGGTTTATAATACCGTCATCAGAAAGTTGACTACGCCGAATCTTTTGGTAATCATGAAATTGAATATTCATTAAAAATTCTTGAGGGGATATCTACTGTATATTGGAGAACCTATTTTCAGGAGGTTACCACCAATCGTTTTATCGGCTGATTCAGTGTCAAATCAAATTGTTAGGCAAACAGTTTGCCGCAAACTTCTGAGTGGACCTTGTTCACCCCGAACTATACCCCTTAACGGTATTTACCCCCGAAAGCCCCTTTAAACTTGATCAAAATCAAGGTTACTATTATTTGAGTAAGATTTGAAATAAATTGTTACATATTTGTCTTCCCGGCCAAGATTTATACAAATAGCTTCTATTTACAAATTATTTAACCCCCTTGATTTTTATTTCGGGGACGATCCTACATCCTTATTAGTAATAAGGTATTACTAATATATCCTCCTTACATAATTATTGATGCAAGACCATGTCATTTTAAGATTCATAAATTTGGCAAAGAAGCTGTTTTTATAGTAATTTCATGCATCTCAGATTTTACAATCATTTTAGGCTATCCGAAGAGAAAAAGAAATTTCTCTCAAAATTACCCTTCAGATGTTTAAAAAAAAATTTTAGACGATAAATTTTTTTTTTCATTTTTGTCACCCCTAAGCCTTAGGGCCTAAAGTGTTAATCGAATTTCGAAGTTTTTGTTATTTTATGATTTTCTGAAAATTCTTACTTTTGATTTTTGGCTCGGTTGACTTCAATTCCGAAAGTTATTCGAGAAAATTTTTACTATCCAAGTGTTGCTAATTTTCGGGATTATTTGCCGTATGTTAAGGGGGTTGTCGGGCGACCTTTTACGGCTGTTTGAGGGGCTACATTTGAAAATTAAATATTTTTCTGAGCTTATAATAATTGTCAATAATTTATATCTAGAATTTTGCGCCGATTAGTTAAAGCTAAACAATGTCTATTTCTTACCTTTACACAAATATCAACTAGCTTTTCGGCATTAACTGGATCTTGAACAAGGGCTTCTATAGCAGTTTTCAAATGTCCTATTGAGACGTAACCGGGAGTTTCAGGAAGGTCGTTCTCATCGGTCTTAAAGAAAATTAGAAATTATTTCAAGTAAATAAACAATATTTCCAAGTTAAGGGGGTCGTCGACTCAACAAAGGCTCATTTCAGATATTTGCAAAGTTTTTCATAGACAGAAAATATATCCAACTTAGATCGATACTTCTAGAGTTTAATTAAGAGCATTTGTAATATATTTTCATGCCCCAAAATCTCAACTGACGCGCATTATGACTCATAATTTATGAGGCATCTAATTAGAGTACTAAAAACATTAACAAAGCTGGTGCTCCTTCAATATTTATCTGATTTTCCGGATTTTTGACTTGTTCTACAAAAGAAAACAACATCGTAAAATCTATTACAAGCGGGGGGACGCCAATATCGCCGAAAGTTTTTTGCCAACAAATTTCGGCGATAGGGAAATTTGGCGATATTGGCACATTCGGCGATACGAGAACAAAAATAAAAATTCGTGTCGAACATTTTGAATTTTATAAGGAGTTTCCACAATAGACTTGTAAATCACCAAAATGCGTATAATTAAATACTTCGACCTAAGGCAATCAAATAAAAGTTGAAAAGACTAGATTTGAGATAGTCAATCCTGAAAATGACGTGATTCATGACGCTCAAAAAGTGATTTGAGATATAAATCTCAAAAAAATTCGGCGATATTGGCACAGGAAGTATTTTAGCTGAAAATCGTGAAATTGCGGAGGTTTTTTCGGCGATATTGGGCCGGCGATATCGGCCCCCCATGTAGCTAACTTTTTCGAATCTTCTTCGATTCTCTCGACAAAAGCAAAAAAAATCTAAAAATTTTAATTTTTTGAAAAAGCTATAATTTTATTTCTAGATGAGCCTTGAAGTTGAAATTTTCACCTTAGACATATAACTAGGGTGCGCAGCGGTCAACATTCTTAGTTTTAAATAAAAAAATGATACAAAAACAGAAATAAAATTGGGACTGAAAAGAAAAACTAAATTTGGATTTTTTTCGGCATTTCGACCAGGGAAAAATCGGTTAAAATATCATATTGGCCTTCGCATAGCAGAGTAAATGAATAAAATCAACTTTCGAGATGGAACTCTTGGAGACATTCAGCTCATAAATTCCGCCTGAACATTTTATTTTTTCATATTTGTTTTTCATAACATAGCAATTTTACTTGTGAGTACGGACATTATAATAAAAACACAAAAAAATAAGTTTATTATGCTCAAAATTCAAGTTAGTGCTGAAAAGGAGGGTTTTTAGCAGTCATTTTCTGAACACTAGAGGGCCGATTTATTTTTAGATGAGCCTCGAAGTTGAAATTTAAGACTCAGCTAGCGTCGACTGCCCCTTAATTATCAAGAAGTCCATTCTTTGTGATATAATGAAAACAATAGTGAGAACCATATCGTTTTCTTTGAAATTAATAATTTTGCGATTACGAAAAATTTAATGTAATGTCTAGGAAAAATTGAGTCTTAAAGAAAATATTGTATAGACTCGCTCCCTATGTATAGTATACAATGAATGTTTTCTTCCTAGAATAACTTCCTACGAAACTAATTCGGTACTCAAGCGGTTTACCGGTTTTTACCGTCATTTATATATATCTAATAAAGCAGACTTATTGTTAACGACATTTCGTTTATATAAATAACCAAGGGTTACAATTTACGAAATATCTATTCAGAAAACTATATAATCATAAGCGATATCCGAAATGAAACTGAGGAGACGACATGCCTGAGCGAGTCGAAGTCCAGTCATACCGTCACTTTCGAAATACCTCAGTTTCATTTAGGATATAAAATTTAAACCGTTTAACTCGCACGATTTTTGAAGTATAATTTATACCTACAGTACAGTATGTGTTTTTTACTTGCGAGATGAGAATTGTCATTTAGGTAATTAAGGCCAATAAAAAATGGTAACTAGGTGGATTATATTTTCAAACCCTTGACATCGACTATAGCTTGGCTTTCAAAATAAAATTCACCTATTTACCATTCTTAATTGGCCGTAATTACCTAAATGACAATTTTCATTTCGCAAGTAAAAAAAGCACATACTGTAGTTAGACTATAGTTAAACGGACAACTTGAAACTCATAACCCGTCCGTTAAGCAAATTGGCAAGAATTTTTCCAAACCTGTCCGTTTAAGTACACTTCGTCAAAAAATTTCACTGCGGGGCTGTCCCTTTAAACACCTTTCCCAGGAATTTTCACGCCGAACCCATCCTAACTACCCCACCGTTTAAATACCCTCTACTGTAATATTTGAAAAAAACCTTAAACACCTACGCAATTTCGGCGATATTGGCTCTTTCGGCGATCTATCAAATTTGACAAGTATACTATGATTTATACTGTATGAACTTTGCAGTCTACCAAAGTAACCCAAACATACGCCTAAAACAACTGGTATTTTTTGTATACTTGCAAAGTGCTCATATAATACATATTAATGGCCTTGATCGATCTGTTTTCACGACTTAATCGATATTTCTAAAGTAACGATACGTTAATATTGTGAATCACAGTCTGTGAGAGTACGAACTTTTGCGATTATATCTCAAAGATAAGAAATAGTCATGCCAAAATCTAATGAGAAAATTTTTGATTTCACCTTGATCCCACATGTCACTGCGGGTTAAGACGAACATTTTCTCAGTAAACGTGGCATGAAAATGACTCAGCAATTCGTGTCCCAGGCGTGATGTACTCGTGGCCCTCTTTTCATCTATACAATTAGTTACAAATGATGACGAATACAAAAATGATTCGAAATCAATTCTTGCCACATCATCCACCGCCAATTTTCAGTAAAACCTCGATATCAAAAGGATATTTTAAAGGAAAATCATTAGTTTTTGAATCAAGATTTTGACAAAGACAAATAAATGGTTTTACAAATCGAACCACGATAAAAAATTTAATGTTTCTAAATTTCTTTTTAAAATTTAGATTTTGAACTTTACAGTATGTACTTTTTTTACTTGCGAAGTGAAAATTTTCCTTTAGCTAATTACGGCCAATTAAAAATGGTAACTAGGTGGGTTTTATTTTGAACGCCAAGCTATAGGCTATAGCCTATAGCCGATGTCAAGGGTCTGAAAATAAAATCCACCTAGTTACTATTTTTTATTGGCCGTAATTACCTGAAGGACAATTTTCACTTCGCAAGTAAAAAAAGTACATACTGTATATTTATCACAAATTCACTTTCAAAAACAAAATTATTTTTATAAATTAGATAATACAAAGTAAGCTCCGAAATTCTACAATTTCCCTTCTGAAAATTATTAGAATCAATTCTTGCCACATCATCCACCGCCAGTTTTTATCAAAAAATCATTATTACTGTAAAGTGTTAATTATTTTAAGGGAGATCAATACCTTTTGCATCAAAAACGCGGTGACATAAAACCGAATCAGTTCCAATTTTAATAGAAAATTAAAAAATATATATTTCACTGAAAACATTTGACGCGGACAAAGTAATTATTTTTGAAATTCGAAGCATGGAAAAAGATTTTTTCGATGTCCGTGAATTTCATTTTTGTTCTGAAATATAAAATTTTGATTTTGAACCTTATATTTTTTACAAATAAATGCGTCGAAAATAAAATTATTTCAAATAAATCAGATTATACAAAATGTTGCAATAGGATTCACATGATGAGATGAAAGGCATATCTGCACCGAGGCCCCTTGAAAATACGTCGATGCCGGAGAGTTAGCTCATTTTATTTATTGATTTTTTATGTAATTTTCTTCTTATTAACACAAAGTCTTGTCAATAAAGCAAAATTATATCGTAAAAATATTTTTATAAAATTTAATCCTATGTTTTTTTTTCTCTGAAGGTTAAACTTTGATAAATAAATACGATGAGTTCAGCGATCATTTAGATGTTGCTAGTAGTAAACGGAATACCTAGAAAGCTTATTTTTGGAAAATGAAATCAACAGGTTAATAGTTAATAAATTACATAAGCCTAAGTTTCGGAAGCCATTTTCAATAATAAAAATTTATTCTGGTCAAAAAATATTATAAGGTTTTTTTTTGCTCTTCACCTTTAAAGATTACGAAAAAGGCATATCGTCCCAACTCGTTCATATTGTCCTTGTGGAGGGACACGACAATATAAAAGCGTAGGTTTTGGCCATATTGACTATTGTGGGTTAGACCATCGTAAGTTTGTGTTTTTCATGCATTAAGTTTTACAGAGTTTCTGACCAAGAGAAACCTTTTGGGAAAGTTTTAGTTGAAAAGAATATATTCATGAATTTTTAATAAAACAATCAATAATCGGGAAGAAAACTTTTGACTTATTTTAGCAAATTAAAAATAAAGAGTTAAATGAAAAGGTTTCAATATTTAAATTCTAACCCGCAATTATATCCTAAAGATCTTTAGCAGAGATGTGTTCCCGCAGGAATAGTTTTTGTCGCGCCGACCGAAGGAATTTCAAAATAGAATGTTTTCTGTCTTAGAACCATGTCTCAATATTGTCAAATATTTTCTGTATTAGAAAATCTCACTTTTGCTCTAAATGCCCTAAGTGCCTTTTTGTGGCTTGAGGTGTAAATTGCTGCAAATCTACAAGCACTAAAAGGCTCCTTTTTTTATGAAGAGCTCAACTAAAAGGGTGTCCGAGGTCAGGAAAAAATTCGCACCGACTTATTTTTGAGAAAATTAAAATCTGTAAAAGACGCTAAAAGGTCTTCAAATTTTTAGTTATTCGAAAATTTGAAGTCTTCGTCCGACTCTGATTGATTTAAATTCAAACCAATCCGAATCGTTCATTTCGACTTTAGTAACTTTTTTTTAGAACACCCAACCAGTTTTGTCGCTGCCATTTGAGAACGGAACAAGATATTCGCAAACGGATTTCTGCATTCAACAGCCGATAAAAAACTTTAAGAGCAATTTATTTTTTTCACCGGATGTCCGGTTATACCGGAAATTGTCCAGTAAAACTTTAAAAAGACGATTCTGAGAACACCACACATCCTTCGAAGCCATTTTTTGCCAGTTGATACAACTTTTTATCAGAAATTTTTTGGCACATTTTTTATGTAATTTGACACCTCTCAAGAAGTCAAATTTCTGTTTGGTCATCTTTTAAGTCAGAGGGCCTGTGGACCTGAAAATATACTTACCTGGGTAGTTCTTCAAGACAAAATGTTTGAAAACAAAATATTTGTCATATTTACCCTAATAAATTTCTTTTGAAAATAATGTTTAGAAAATATGAAAAAAATCAATTTTGCCCTGTCAACTGAGTTGATGTAAGTAAGAATAAATCGGAATAGTCGTAAAATATTTTATTTCAATCTGAACATTGAAAGTATCAACAGAGTCTGTTGAACAGACGTCAATTCCTAAAAAATATTCTAAAAATTATTATTCTAATGCTATTTATTTTGATTTAATTAATTGACTCTAACCAGCTTAACCTTTTTAACCAATTTTCAATGTTGTCTTATTATAGTTTTTGTAAAAGTGACGATTTTGACTTAATAAATGTAGCCAACATAGACATTAAACTAATTTTTTTTCAGAAAATATTTTCTCCTTGAGATGTGAATTGACGTTTATTGATACTTTTAACCGGCGAAAAAATTAATCCAAAACTGGACTTTGAAATTATTAAGCGCCAATTTGTATTTCATTAATTATTCCAAAATCATGGAAAACCATTTCATCAAATTGTATCACTTTATTTGGAACTGTTAATACAATGCCTTTTTGTAATCTTTTTAAAGATTCATTTAAATGCACTCATTTCATGCTTTATCACCACTCGCCTTTTTAGAATTTTTTAACGGGTGCTCATTTTTTGCTCGGGAGGCCTATGTTACATACGTAAACTTTACGTAAACTTTTTATTTCCATACCTCCAGAAAAGCACTTTTTGATGGTTTCAAAAATATTTTCGTTTGAAAAAAGTTAAAAAAAACTTTCTTGATTTATGGGTTATACATAGCCTATGTATAACCCATAATTTATGGGCCATAAATCAAGAAAGTTTTTTTAACTTTTTTCAAACGAAAATATTTTTGAAACCATCAAAAAGTGCTTTTCTGGAGGTACGGAAATAAAAAGTTTACGAATCAGCTAGCAATGTTCCATATTTTAATAAAAATTAAGAAAAAAAGTGTTTTGTGAGCCTTAATTAAGCGACGACCAACAAGGACACAAGAATCTACAGAAAATTGGCCATGACAATTATTAATTACCTGATGTAACAATGTGGTGGAGTCGGATTGTTTCGGCAGCCAAATTCTACTAGCTGCTGACAAAAACATGAGTTTGACCAGAACATTAATATCATCTAATCCGAGCTGTTTCAGCACACGAGCAATATCATCAAACGGTTGAACCGAGGCCATAGCCAGCGTTCTTAGAACAATATGTCTAGCAGCCAAAACCTTTGTCGCCTGTGCTGAGGTTTACCATTTTCATCTACAATTTTTTTGACCGACTTTTTATATCAGCGAGAAAAAAAAATTTATCTATTACCGAGCAGAAAATGTTAAATGGTTATTGGTATTTTTTTTCACTATGTTTTACCTTTAAAAATGTGGATCATCTATTTTAAAAGCCATTTTACTTTAACTCATTGGTATATAAAATATCTTACAAAATAAAAATTTTCATTGATCATACAAATCCAAAAAATTTGCAATTTTTTTTCGATAAATCGGTTTCATAGTTTTGTACCGTGTACACTGGCCACTTGTTTATCTACGCTGATTCAGAATATGCACACTTAAGGGGGTTCTGAATGTAAATTGCTGGGTAGTTGTAACCACTTTTTAACAGTCTGTAACTTGTGATTAAAATGATCAAACATGAAAATGAAAAAAAATATTGTTCTGTAAACTTTTCATAATTTTTATAAATCCAAAATTTTTTTCAAATTAGTAAAGCGTATTACGAAAACAAAGTTTAAAAATGTACAATTTTTGCTCAGCAGCTAAAAACTCGAGCAGGGTAATGATCCAATAAAGGTTTGAATACTATGTCACCAAGAAGCAAGCAGGAACACGATAACAGCTCGAGCACATAATGGTTGGGCGAGAGATAAAAAGTTAACGGTTCAGGGTGGTATGTTCGCGTGAAAGATGAGAAGAATTAGAAATTTCGTAAACATTGCAAATCTCTCTTAATATGATAATGAAAAATATAATTTTTGTTAAAGCGAAACTGATTAAGGGGGTAGGTGTGCGCTTTTTGGTACCTTTCAATCCACGCCCAGAACAGTTCTAGGGCAGTTGTAAAAAATCTGAAGGATACTCAGTTTGTAGATATGGCCTTCGTCTAACGATTACAGCACAACTCTCAAAGTCAACCTTGTTACATCACACCAGACCCAGGTGGTGAGTCCTATTCTAAAGCACTAAACGGTTTTTTTTAAATCTATCTTCTTTTAGACCCCCACAATACAAAGCGTCCTCCTCAATAATATTACGACAAGTAGCGTTAAGATGAGAACGAATAAAATGTGGTGGAAGATTTTTCCAAATTTTGAACGACATTTTTCTCTAGAATTCTCAGGTTGAAACGCCGGATTTTCAGTTTTTTCGACTTCAAGCTCTATCTTCTTTTGAGGACAAATGTTTAGAATAAAGAGCTGTTTTTTCGACTAAGGTAGATAACATATTAGAGGATTGCGGTCAATGATGGTGGTGCGAAAGGAGAATTATCTGTTGGAATAAAAATTCTAGAATTTGCGTGATAGAAAATTCGGTAATGAAAGCTGAACCGGAAAATTGAAAAGTTTCGCAAAATAAAAAGTTTCGTCTGATATAAAACAAAAGTACGCTCGACCAATTGAAGCTTGGAGATTTCCAACTGAATCGAAAAAATTGGCTATACAGCTCAATCAAAATTTTCAAAGCCAAATCAGCGTCAAATTCGAATAATTAGGTTTGTAACCCATTTGGCTTTACAAAATAATTGAAATTTTAGAATTCGTATTAAGACTATTTTGCCGATAATTTTAAACTGTCATCGCATCGTTTTCCGATGGGTGCATATATCACCAATAGAATATATGGTTTCATATGCAAGGTCGGCAGATACGGAGTCGGTTTTATGCGGTAAAGCAACAAAATATTCGAATTTTGAAAGGAGTTCCTAGATTTTAGTTCTAGATTTTTTTTTGGATAATAATAATTGCGACCATGAATGTCCTTGGGTCAACTTTAGTCCCATAACCGATATTAATGTGATAAAATTATTTCTCCATAAAGGGCTAAAAAAAAAAACCGACACCTACCCCATTAGGCGAATAAAAATTGCTCACTAGCAACGTTTGGTAATGGAATTTGTGAATTTGTGTTCATCTTTTTTATCAACAAGAATACTGGCGCGAACTGCTTTAATTAGTGAAAAGTAAGCGGTGTTAATTACATAACAATATAATAAAGGCCCGGCATGTTTCCTTCATAAAAGGGGATGCACGGCGCTTTTAATATACTTTTTGATATCAAGTTTTTTTCAACAGAGAATTCCATTTTGGTCATTTTTAATGATATTTTTATTAATATTTCTTTAATACGCGAATTTGAGATGAAGACGCAAGAAAAAGACTGTTATACGTCGGGAAGTAAATAATAAAGATTTTTTGATAAGTCATAATATATTTCTTGTCCAGACCCGATTTGCTACCCATACAAGTGATATGTTTTTTATTATTAATTTATCTAAAAAAGAACTTTATTTTGCATCTCGGCAAATTGACATGCAGAACCCCCTTAAAGCATGGCAAAACATTTTTTTTATGAAGAACAGCTTTGCATCGTTTTGAACCATGTACACTGGCCACAAGTTTGCCTAAGTTTCCAAAAAAATTTGGAAGAAACTTTTGTTCATTTTTGTGTTTTTATGCAATGGTGAAATAACAATAAAAATATGTTAGAAAAATTACCACCCCATCTGAAAGACTTTAATTATATTTCTCAATTTCACTGGTTTGACTTTTCAATTGTCGATGAAAATTTAAAAAAATCGACAAAAAAAATTATTGATAAAATGGTATACCTCCCTGTGTTATAGACGCCATCACTCTACACTTGTCCGACCATGTTAAACTCGTGGCCTGTCCAATTTGCTGAGCAAGTCGATATTTTTTAGCTGTTTCCGTCGCATTTTCAGCATCATTGTCCATTTTTTCATCAAGTAAATTGCGTAAAAGCAAACTTTCCGATCCCAGCGGATCGGCCCTGATAAACCTTACCGGCTCTGGCGTCTCATTTTCGGCAAGACCGAGCTTGGAGCCGATTTCGAGGAGTTTTCGCGGAGGATTTGGGAGATTGGTTGATAAATCTTCTACTTCAGAAGCATGTAGGGTGCCCTCTTTGAAAATGTTAAACAGGGCTTTTAAACGTGGGTTTTCTTCAATTTCAACGATAAATGGACGTGGTAAATCTGGCCTGGCTTCGTTGTTGTACGCAGCATTTGGCCAAGTTCCGATATTAGCCTTTGATAAGGCTGTTAAAGTGTTATAACTTATAATCGAAAAATTGTCTAAATCCCAAAAAAATT
>SCLH01000424.1:127222-140423 GCA_004367855.1 Oikopleura vanhoeffeni | reverse complement strand
CGCAAATTAAAGATACTTTGAACAAGGTATTTGTTTGTTAAAAAATGCGTCGAAAATTGGTCCTGGAAACAATCAACTAACAAGAAAGTAAAAAACTGAACTGCTTGGTTAAAATGTGATCAAATAAGATTTAAATTTCAGCAGTTTTGCTTCAGTTTTTAGGGAAAAGGGAGATTTTACGATATTTAACTTTTCCAAAAAATAAAGAACTTTGTACTCTACTTTGAACAAATTTTTAAAATTATCTCATATTTTTTTTGGAAATTCCAAGCTATAGTAAAGTGTAGGAAAATATGATCATTTGTACAAATCGATTGATAGCTAAAAAAGCGCACATGCAACTTGCATGATGCAAGCTGTTTGTATTTTTTGAACACTTTTCTCTCAACTTTTTTTTCGGCATCACGGTGAAAAACTACTCCACCCACAATTCGAATTAATGAAATAACTCAAAAATTAAATTCTAAAATATCTTGAACAGCCTGCCTGAGATTCAGCTCCATCCAAAACGCTGAGATTATTTGGTTCGTCAATAAAAGCATTTGCATATCCATCCCCATCGAAATCGAACAAGGGTCGCAAGGTGTCTTGCTCATTGTTGTGGTCTTCTTGGTTCGTGTCAGACTGAGCTGGACTGGCGTCGGGTGGACTTTGCTCGTCAGATTCTTGTTGCGGATTTTCAATAAGCCAACCAGCTAACATGGCAACCTGGGTAGAAATCTGAAACGGATCGGTACAGGTCCTCTTTCATAGACAAATGTCAAGATTTTTGAACCGGCTACAAAATTTGACGGAGAAAGTGAAATCTAATTTTTGTTTCGACTTCCAGTGTTTCGGATGTTTTGTGCCTCTCATTAGTAAATAGGGTGCAAACACCGTTTTCATTTTGGCTTTTGGAAACAACTCATCTGATTGAGTTTTTTGATAGCGCGACCATTTTTTTGTTACATATTTATACATGTAGATGTTTATTAATGTGTGGTCAAAATTTTCTGAGAACTCAATCGGATGAGTCGTTTCCATAAGCCGAAATGAGAAAAGATATGGTTGTCAAATATTTATATACGAACATCTGGTCCAGCTAAAGCCATATGAATTTGATAACGCAACCTATTATAGGTTACCTATATCATTTTACCAACGGAACTCCATCTCAAAAACGTTTACTATCTCTATAGCGCGNCGCGCTATAGAGATAGTAAACGTTTTTGAGATGGAGTTCCGTTGGTAAATGAATGTAACATTCAGTGGCGAATCTAAAAAAAGGACGATCAGCGGTGTGCGAGGGTTCGGAAATGTACGATCGCATAAATGCGATAAATTTCCGATTTTTTTTATCGAAAATGACCGATTTTGAAAAAAATAAAACGTGCAATCTAAATATTTTTGAATTGTTGAAATTAAATCTGAACTTTAGATGGCTAATTACGTTTTTTGGTCAAAAAAAAATTTTGGACGATTTTCTCAGGGGCAGTTCGTAATTATAAGATTTGAAGATACAATACGGAAATAAAAGAACTGTAAAAATATTGATTTGTGATAAACTCATGTGCTTGAGCCGCCTGTGCCATCCATGCCTGAGCTGCGCTATCCTGCTGTGGCCTGATATTCAAAGATTGCATGCCGCGCTGGACATGACCAAGGGAGAAACCCATTTCGGTCAACTGCGTAGGCAAAATGGAAAGGATTGAATTGTTATTACTCGGCTGGGCTGTTGGGGTAGTATGCTGAAAAGCAGCAGGGCGAAGAATTGAAGTCCGCAGATTTGTACTGTGAAATGGGTACAAAATGATGGACGAAAAATAAAATTAACGCTTAAACATTTTTATAATTATATTGAAATTGTAGCCCTCGGAAAAATATTACGTTCAGTACAAAAATTATTTTTAAAAAAGTGTCAGCTACTGCTAAAAAAACGTTCCTGAAATTGACTATCATTTGGCTTGGAAATTTTAATTGTTTTGAGAAAAAATCAAGAAATATTTCAAGTCAAATGATAGGCAATTTTAAAAACGGCTTTTCATTTCTAAGCAATTGCTGACGATTTTTACGGAATTTTTTCGATCATTTAGTAATATTTTTGTACTGGCTACAATTTAAACATTATTCAATAACTGTTTAGCAAAAAAAGTTTTGCCGGTCCTACCTCATTATAATCTCTAATAAACGTCCAAAACGTGGTTACTTAGACTTTAATTTTGACCCTAGCTAGTATCAGAAGTAGATTGTCCATGATCTTGCTGCTGCAACTGTTGTTGCGCTGCTGCTGTTGTGCTTTGTTGATCTAAAGCCTCTAGCTCCCTCATACGGCGTTGCCTTTCCATCAAAACGTTTTCAATAGCCGCAACGCCTTGAGGATGGATTCCAGCGGTTGGGACTGTTGGTGTGGGTTCGTCCTCGTCGGTCTCGGTGTCTAACATATCGTCCTCGTCGTCATCATCTAGTTCCTCGTCTAGAAGAGGGTTTTCTCTGATGTAATTTTATGCAAAATATTTTTATTATTTCTACATTGTAGTAAAACTTAATACTCGATTTTTATTATTTTGACGAGATCTACTTTTTTGACCAATTGTTTGAATTAAATTGAGTGAAAGACCCGTAAAACCCTTATTATTCCAATGGCCAATTTTTTGAATACTATCCATTCGATATCCCTTGTTTACAGTGTGAACTTCACACTAATGATAATTTAGGTCGAGGCCCAGCTTGTACGAATATGTCATCGACCTCAATTATCATTAGTGTGAAAAGGAGATATGCAAGTTAATTAAATGAGGCATAAGATCTGACCAAAAAGTTCGGCAAAAGTAGGACCCATAAATTATTTGCATTTCAAATAAATCAAATTTATCTTGTTGTTATGCGATTGTTTTTCGAACAAATTTCCTACAATGCCCTTATAGTTTTTTTTTATAATTTCTCGAGCTATAGCTCAAAACCCACGCGTATCACTATTCAATTGGTGGAAAAACCGATTTGATTGGTTGCAATTCGTTTGCCTTGTAACTAACTAACTAACTAACATTCAGGGCATTTTATCATTTTTTGCCCGAAAAAGTCAGGTCCTAAATTTAAAAATCGATCTACTGACAAATATTCTAGTCAAATGTTCTGAAAAATTAAAAGTAAAACCGTGTGCAAAAAATAAGAAAGTCGGAGAAATATAATTTTTGGTTTGATTTTTATACCATAAACAAACCGGTTACAATGCGAAAATAGGAAATATAATCAAAAAATCTAATATTTCGTAAATTGATATTTTCCTTCTGCGCACTTTTTATAGCAAAAAATAGGTATTTAAAAACTCGACGAACAATTTTGTCAACCAAAATTGCATACCCGACAAAAATCACGAAAATATTAAGAAAATTGTTATAAGATTAGGAAACCCTTAGCTGAAGTATTCATTTCAGTATCCTCATAAATCGAGGAACTTGAGGTCCAAGGACTCGCTTGTCCCATTGCGGATGACAACATCACATTTGACGCCCTTAAAAGGTCGTTCAAAGGCACACCGACCTCTAAACTGCTCGGCTTCGAAGCTTGCGAAATAAGCGATTGTAGAATAGTTCTAGAAGTATCATTATTTGTGATTTCGTCGACATTTTTTGAGGAATAAATCATCATAATCACCCGTAATCCAGCCGTTTGTACCATGTGCCCAGCAAACATTCTGGCAATAGGTTTTTCATTTTGGACCAAGTTTGTAGACTCGGTCGAAGTTTTTGGTGTTGGGCGGGGCGAGCCTAACCGATAGGGTGGCCATGGATCTCCAAAAAATGAAGAAAAGATCTTAAATTTTAATAAAAATTGTGGATCATAAGCCCCTTAGCGCCACATTTTTGAAAATTTTCGGTGATACTTATGAGTTACAACTTATAACGCATCAAAATTGGCATGAATGGAGATCTTCTAAATTCATTTTCGTATATCACTGAAAATTTTCAAATATGTGGCGCTAAGGGGCTATAACTAATAACGCATCAAAATCGGCATTAACTTATAACTTATAACGCATGTACGGTATAATTCTCAACATTTAAAAAAAACTCGTAAGAGCTTTTGAAGCTTGGAGAACATTTAATAACTAATTTTTTGAGATTAATCTAAAAATCATTAGGTTAAATGTCGTTTAAGCTCTTAAATTTGTAGCATTTTCTGACATGAAATAAGTAACTTTTTTAACCTCTCCAAAGCAGGCTTCTTCAAAAAGGATGGCTTTTGCGTGGGTTTTCCATCCCTTTTTTGCGTAGGTTCAAGCAAAATATAGGAAAAAAATGGGGATGAGGATAGAAAATCGGGCCGGGGATGCATCCCTTCACAAGCCTGCTTCAAAGTGCTTAAAGATTTTTCTTCTCCGGCTTTAATTCATACTATTTCAAATTTTTAAGAAAATCACCAACTTTTCGCAACCTGGAAAAATCCTTGGCCACCCTACTAGCGGAGTTCGAGAGTTTGACATAATTGACGCCGAATCTAACACGGGATTTTTATTAGGATCGTAATCAACAATCCGAGATAATTCTGAAATGATATCGACATCGATTTTGCCGAATTTTTCCAGATTGAAAGTCTCCTCCTCGATCATTTTAAGATTTTTTAAATTTGCTTCTGGGAGAGGACCCTGACTTTCGGAATCGGTTTCAGAGTCCCATCTGATTCGCAATTGCTCGGTACTACGATTGGCGAGACCAAGGACGAGCCCAGTTTTTTCAGCATGGTCAGATTGACAACGAGAACCAACACGAAAACCGCGGTCACAACCGGCAATAACCACCAATGCAGGCCAGAGCTAAAGATGATGGTTAGAAAATGATACTTAATGGCACGCGTTGAAGAATTGTGCTAATAAAGCGTGAACATTTTAATTCCGAGTGATGTAGAGTTACCGGACTAAGTTTTGTTTCACAATGACGATTTGAAATAAGAGATTTCGAAACTCAAAAATGGGTATCGATGTTTTTAAGCTATCTTGTAGAGATTTTTTTTCTGGTCATTTAAAGACTCAGGATTTTTTTTGGTTTTGAGATTTTTTCCAGAAAAACGTGTAAAAAGTGTCCTTTTAGTCCTCGGGTTCTCACGGGAGTTAAAATAGCGGTATCACAAATAAAATAAGTCGACTCGACAGCGAAGGGTTTTTCCAGTGGAGTTTTTAATTGCAACGTTATCGGATGTACCGGCTGGTCAAAATTAACCGGTAAAGTATAGCTTCCGGTACCGTGATATTTCAATGATTTACATGTACCAAAAGATGCGCAATTATCGGTTTTCTGGAAACGGTATTATGAACTAGGGCTTTCGGTTTTCATTCAGAATATAAATTCCTCTATGGCGCCACCTTGCGGTCACTTATGACCCCTAGTTGAACAGAAGAAAAATCTTTACAAGATAGCTTAAAAACTCTTTAGGGCGCTTGATAAACAAAATTATCTCACGCGGTTTTCGAGAAAACCACGTTTTAACATTTGACCGGTTTTCAGAAGTAAAGTTTGATGGGATATTAACTCTTTGGTCGTCGGATACAGATGAAATTCCTTGAAACGAATGAACAATTTTTAAAGAAAATTATACTCTTTTTTTATCGTGATTTTTTCTAAATCAATAAATATTTCGTGAACATACCGAATTATATAATTTATGGCATTTCATGCCAGGCATAATTTATTTGGCATGAATCCCATTATGAGGCTTACCGGAATTATCCCGGGGCACTCTGGCATACGTTCAAATCTTAATTAAGAAAAATCAGATAATCATCAAATTTACAAAACTGAATATATACATTATTTATAGAGACAAAAAACAGGAGTTTAGACAAATTTGAGAAGACCAAAGTTAAATTTAAAATAATAGAACCACCTGACAACTTTTATTTCTGTTTTTTAAATATAAAATTCACCTGACTTAAAATCATAACTTATGCTCTGTGTCATAAGATATAATTATGATCAAACATAGTATTTCAATCATTATTTTTAAAACGAACAGTACACACATAGCATTTTGATTTTAAAACAAGGAAAAAAGACTTAAAACTTGGAAAACTATAAAAATGGTAAGTTCCCAATGCAATCTGAGATTATAAATCAAAGCTCAGAATGAGTCAAAAATCAATACTAAGCGAAATATTCAAAATGTCGAAGCATTACAAAATAAAGTTAGGTTAGACTTGGAGTATTTGATTTAAAAAAAATAAAAAACGTTGTATGGCCGATAAATTTCTTGATTTTTTTTGAAGAAAATTCAAGAAATTTCTCGCTTTAGATATTTTTGTGAAAACGATATATAACGTCCATAAATTCAAATATTGATGAAAATAGGGTTTTCTTCCTGGGTTATTTTTTAATGATCTCATTGGCTGGCTTTAAAAACATAAAGATTTATTATCAAAGAAACATAAATTATGTACTTGAGAAGCTAAAAAAATAAACGCTCATCTTGAACTCACACATTTAAGTGATTTGTTGTAGGTGTAAAGTGGGGAAATTTGAAGTATCACGTACACTGTAACTGACGAAGCGTGACTTACTAGTTCATAAAAAATTTTCATAACAAACTTTATTAAATTATGCCACATAATTTAATAAATTAATTTATTCAATAAATTTATTATGAATCATTAATAAACTTAAAAGTCATGCTTGATCATGTACGTGATGGTTAAAATTCCCCCAATTTACACCTGCTATAATATCACTAAGATGTGTGAGTTCAAGATAAGGGGATATTTTTTTTGCTACTCAAGTATCGATTTTTTAGAGCTCCAGTGTTGTTAACACTAAGGGGAGAGTGGCGACCCTGGCCAATTATAAGCGAGGGAAAGCGGAGTCTTGAAACCAAGGATAAAATTATTTTTCCAAACAATTCCACATGAACACATTCTATTTTATACCCGGTTCTCTTTAGCGAAAATAAAACATCATAAGAGAGAAAAAAGTTACGGATCAATTAATTCACAAAATTATTCAGGCAAAACTGATTAAAATTTACATAAGTTGAATTCATATTAGTATAATAATAGCTTGATAATGAGAAATCGAAATGTTTCTGATATTGAAACATAATCCGAAATAAAAGAGAAAATATTATTTAAATAGTAACATGTTACAAAGCAAAAAAACTTATCAAGCTAATTAAAATACTCTTTTATGGTTTCTCGAATCAAACGTCGCAATTTAAGGACCCAAAGAAGTATTTTTAAATTAAAAATTGTTTTCTTATATTATATTATTGTTTTCATGTATGAGGCTCTTAGACGCAATTTTCAAGATATTCAATTTTTTCGGAATAAAAACCAAAATTCGAAGAAAATGACACCTAGAATTTTCCAAAAATTCTAGACTTCAAGTTCAAAAAATTATTGTTTCGAATCTTTGTACGAAAATATATGTTATTTAATAATAGTTGAGAATGAAAAATCGAAAACGTTTCTATAACGCAGAAAAATCAAAAATACTTTTTTCAGTAAAAATTGATTCACAGCGGTTAGCATAGATCTTATACATAGATCTTATACATCTTGTACATAGATCTTTTATGTAGCCTAATGTGTTTCATTACAAACTCAAGAGTTTAGTGAGAAGCCAAAACCATCTTTGATAATATCACTTTTCTAGAATATTCTTCATGACCTAAAACATGACCTAATGATTAAAAATTGAATGTATCATTGTTGTATCAACGTTTATTTTCGTAATTATTTGCACAAATCCGGTTTTTCAAGATTCATTATATAAAAATTTTGCCGGGAAAGATTTCCACCCAAAATAAAATGAAAAAACCAAGAATATTTTAGTCTGATTTCTTTCGTTGATTTTTTATATTTCAAAAAATGATATTTTGCACTTTATTCTATTCAAATAACAATGACGTGATAAATAATTTTTACTTTTTAGATTTGATTTTGAATGAAATTTTGAGAAAAACACTCTAGAAAACAGAATGGAGCAATTTCGGCATTTGAGTAGTGAAGTGGACTGGTGCGAAAAAAATTACACAGTGCTACCTTTTATCGCTGAATTTTGGAACACAATCAGGAAATCATTCAAAATAAATAAAAAAAACCATACCTTTTGGATATTTTGGGGGTCACTTTGAAAGATTTTCTTAAAGTTTTTGACCACACTTATTGGACTAAAGATTTTTCCAGCCGAATTAGTCTAGTTCAAAATTTTTCAAATCGCACAGTATGATACTGTCAGTATCCCCCTGAGGATATCACGGTCTAAGAGAAAAACATTTCGAACGATTTATCAGTAATGTTTTATTCATCGTTATTCCGCCGGTATTAATGATCAAATTTCAAAATTACAGTCATGTGATGGACATGCCTATAAACCACGTGTGGGCTTTATTAATGGTTGTCGGCCTTGGTTCAATTTATTTTCACAGCACGCTTTCACTGGTCGGACAATTAGTAGATGAAGTCGCAATTGTCTGGGTTATTATGGGAGCTTGGAGTTTATTTTTACCTAAAAGTTTAATAGGAAGGGTTTTTAATTGAGCCATAGAAAGTAATATTTCAAAATTTTATCGTAAAAATGGAGTCATTTTACAAATTAAGATCTCAAAAACGTATTTTTGAAGTGGATTCATAATACAAATGGAGATCTCAAAATTTTTAGTAATTTGGCTACACATCAGGCTAGGAAAAGGGAAGGGAAGAAAAGGGGAAGGGAACGTATGACATTTTGCTTATTTTTCGTGTTCCATGTTGCTCGTTTAATTCAAAATAAAAACCAATCAAGGATATATTTATCCTAAAGCTCTTGATCGAAAAGTTTTACGTACTACTATGGCTTGGTTGACCTTATTATTGACAATAGTCTGCTGTATAAAACCAGAACTTAACCATAATGCTCTTCATCTTTTTGCCATACCAACTTTAGGTTACACTGTTACAAAGGTATTTTCAATAATAATTTATAACAAATTGTAATTTGATCTCATGAATTGAATTGAAGGTCATATTTCGACGAAAATATTCTGGGTTATATTTGTAGGGAGTGCATAAATATCAGTTCAAATTTATCATATATTTATTGATAATTGACTCCCTGAATTAAATTGAAGGTCTGAATAATTTAACATTAAAAATTTTGTTTTGAATATAACCGTCAATTTAATTCATGGGGTAAAATCGCAATAAATAATTTTAGCGAAGTAATATTTATTCACTCCTTAACACTTATAACCTCGAAAAATTTCTTCGAAATATGACCTCCAAATATTATGACGTCAGAGGATAATTTATACTATATGAGTCAAATCAAGTGGTAACAAATCATATATACTATAGTAAATAATTTTGGTGAAATTTAACTGAAATTTCCCCAAAATTATAAATAAATTACGGTTTGACCACAAAAAATCCCCACTATCAACAAAATTTAATGATTATGTTTTACTAAATATTTGGTTTAGGCAAAGCAAACAACCAACAAGGTCGCAAAAAAGCTATCGTACGTCTCCATCATGTGGTTCGCGATCGGTTTTAGCTCCTGGGTAATCGACCGTCATTTTTGTGAATATTTATCTGCATTCCCTTATCTCCACTGTTTTTGGCATTTATTTATCTGTATAGGTGCATATTTGAGTATTGTCTGTAACGCCTTTTACTATGCCGAACTCGAGCACCCAGAAACAGACCCAGAAATTAAATTTTGGCCGATGGAGGATACGAAAATTATGGAATTTATTGGAATTCCTTATGTTACAGTACGAGCTATGTCAAGGAACATAAAGCCCAAAAATATATAAAAAATTGCTTCGCTTCTTCTGAAACCGCCAATAAAATTACCTTCACAAAATTTGCAACCTTTTATTGGGTTATTTATCTTTAGCATGGAATTTTTACATGTGAAAATTGCGTAAAAACGAAGAAAAATTTTCATGCTAAAGATACCGTGGCTGTTTGATTGTCTATTTTGGCCCGAATTTTACATAATATTGTTTCTTGCGTTTGTATTTGATTTGTAAAGTGTCATTGGTCTAAAAAATAAGGAACTCGTGAGACTCAATATATTCAGTGGACTCAGGTCTTGAGTAATAAATGTTTTCGAATAATTCATTTTTTACCAATCATAATGGTAGCTCAAAACTGCGTAATTTGAAAAGAGCAATTTAAAATCGGCCCACATCGACAAAACCGCCTGTGTGTCAACTTGACACTGTCAAGGTTATAAAACAGCTTCCCATAAAATATGTCAGATTGACTAAAATTTAGGCTGTCCGAGGTCATACTGATTTTAAAGATCAAAAAATAAGATGAAGGTATGTTTATCATTGAAATTAATTTTGAAAGTTTTAAAAAGTATAAAACACAAAAAATTTCATGCTGAAGTCAAAAACTACACTTAAGGGGGTGGTCGTCGCATTTAAAGGCAAAAATGGGGGTTTTCAAGTGGACCCCATTGTAGCAAAATCAACAAATCGTCGGACCAAACATTAACCACTCTCTGAGATATACAGTGGTGGAGAACGCAATGGGCAACAGTGACCAATGGGCAACAGTGAGACCCAGGAGCGCAACACTTTTTTTGCAGATTGATTTTTTTCTGACTATGAGACCAATGGGCAACCAGTGCCACATGCGGGCAACACTTTTTCGAAAGCTCGTGGTTCCATTGGTCTCACCACAACTGTATTTGAACAATCTTTGCATCCAGAAATAAATCAAAAGGACGGAGGCTCGTCCTCAGAAACGTGCTTAACAAAAATACGGAATTATTTTTTCAAAATGTATCTCTCCCTGGATTCTGTTTTAGGACAGCAAGATTTATGACTCAAATAAAGCGGACAGACGTGAGCAACCACCCAAGATGAAGTTTTTTTAATTCTCGATTTGCTTTCAGCTATCACACAAAACGTATTTGACCTTCTTTAGGGGTCATAATCAGAATTTCTCCTCCCGATTTTAAAGTCCACATTCGAAACCCAGATAAATGTGCAGAGCTGAAGGTCCGTGCAACACCCAAGTGAGTTTTTCTAAATTTAGACTCCCTTTCTTCTGTAAATCTGTTTTTAAATTTCCAAAATCAAGAAATTTCAACTATTTTTCGTACGAAATATTTTTGAACTCATCAAAAAGGTGCTTTCGCTAGCCATGAATCAAAATAAAACGAGTACCAAAAATGCTTGTAAGTTTTCCATATTTTTATAAAAAAGGCATAAAAATAAAATTGGGAAAATTTGTTTCAAGAGCCTCATTTTGCGACGACCACCCCCTTAATACATTTTTCTCAAATTTTATAAATATTAGCAAGATTTTGATTAATTGAAATTTAAACCGATCAAAATTTTCAAATTGCCATTTTCTGTAATAAAAAGCTTGGCAGACGTAAATTTGTAACCGAAAGAGCATAAAATTAAAATTTTCTTAGCCAAAATTTTAACTTGGTAAAATGAATTACTATTTTTGAGTTATTTTGAGAAAGTAAACAATTGGACTGGAAAATAATGACTCGGGATTCGGACGGGGGAAGAAACGCATCCCGTAACGGGAATTCCCCCCCGACCTTTCAGAAACACTGCCTCAGACTGTAGATTTTACTAACCGTAGAGTTTTTAAGTAAGGTTTTTGAGAGAGAACTACTAATCACCTGAGTAAGTGTTGATTCGTCTCCAGGTCGCTTGCAGGATTTGACTGATCGTAATCTTTCGTGAATACTTTGATTCAATGATTTTGTCCAGAGATTAATAGAATTATGCAAAAATCGGATTGTATCAATTAATGCCTCAGCAACGCAGGATGGGTCAGGTGCAAGAAATGGATCCCCAGGGCCTGAAAATAATATTAATTTATATTTTAAAAATATTTATAGTCACAGTTAAAAGAGGTTGTGCGTAAGGTGGCGCCAAGTGAGACATCACACAACGTACTTCCCTTTTGGGGGACTTTTCCTCAGGTCGATTTGTTGTTGCTTATGTACCAGTCAGTTTAAATTGACCTGTAAAGTTTAAACAACGGTACTGGAAGTGATATTTTACCGGATTTATAATTTCATAAGCTGCGCAATAATGATACGTTTAGAAAATTTTTGACCACGAGACGATTTGGAATTAAAAATCTAAAAGTAAAAATTTCCTGTTATTTTAAGACGTAGACTTTTTTAGTTTTTCATTGATAGTAAAACAGTAGAAAAAAATGTATTGCGATGATTTGCCGTATTTTGCAAAACAGCTCAAAAATGCTTTTTATTGCTTCAATTATTTTTTTCAGATGATCTAAACACGTGATCTATATATTTTTATGATGTAGGTCAAAATAAAATGTTATTATAACATGTTTTTTTTACTGTATAATAATAATTCAAGAGGGCACACCCTGGGGTGTCACTCGGAACAATAAGGCTAATATCTCTTATTTGATTTTTTCTCATAGCTTATTTAACCAACTTATAATGTATAAATTTATGAATACGGTGAAAATTTGAGAGATATTCGAATAAAAGGTCATTATCCGAACCCTATACCATGACTCATGGTCCATGACTGTCTTATTACGAAATAATAACCTTTAACAGGTTACTGTTAATTAAAGTACATGTATGTCTGAAATAATAATGATTTTAATAATCGGAAATAAGTTTTACTCATTTATAGCTGGTGTTTACTCAAATACGCTCAGTTTCCTTAGATTAGAACTTGAACTTTACCAAAATTTACAGCTTTATTTTTTCCAGATTTTCAATATTTCTAAAATTGAACTTGTGTTATTTTCCAGTCACATTAAATTTCCGGATTTTTTCACAAAAAAGCGTTAAATGTCTGCTTTTAAGTCATTTTCAAAAAAAAATCGGCTAACGAACAGACATTTTATGGCGTTACGTGCGACCCGTAAAACATTAACTTGCGTCATGACTCATGACGCGTCATAAAGAACCTTAGTAATTAGCTTTTATACGACAAAATAACTCTTCAATAAAAATTTAATACTATTTTACTACTCATTTACTATACTTATTTATAATTAGTAACTTATTCCAAAGAAAAAATTGACTACATTTTTTTTTAACTTTTTTAATCAATGTCATTTTTTAAATATTTTATATTTTTTGTGGTGAGTTTTTTCGGGAAAATGGCAAATCTTTGTTGATAAATATTATCTTTAAAAATTTATACAGCATACTATAAAAGTATATCTGTCTGATATACTAAAAGTCCACCTACACGGTGTATAGCCTACGGTCTTTTTTGTATA
>SCLH01000424.1:76006-127208 GCA_004367855.1 Oikopleura vanhoeffeni | reverse complement strand
AACGATAACAATATTTAAATTCAAAAGCTGTCAAATTTTTCGTTTCTTATGTCGAATTTCACCACTATTATTTGTAGAGAACGCACTACAGTTGCTTCTATAATGAACGGGATTAAGTCAAGAGAGGTGAAAAATCAAAAAGATTCTCACCAACATATTCGAGTTTCGAAATTAAATTTGTTTAATAATACGATGAAATCTATAAAATAGTCTAAAATAAATGATCGATCCATCTGCGAGTTACATAAAAAGTTACTCGATACGACGATACTGCCGCCCACTGGAGCTTGGTTTCACCATTTATTGCCCATCTTTTCACAAATAAAAACGGTCAAACATTATTAACACGAGAATATAAAATAAATAAACTGGGCGAGCGAGATTATATATTGCATCAGGAGCACTGTAAAAGGAAACAAAATTCATTTTTGAGACTTTCATAACAAAAAAAATAAATCGAAAAATGACAGATATTTCCCTAGTTAAACCTTTGACAGGTACTTGGAAACAAGTTAGTCAAGAGAATGTGGATAAGCAACTTGAAGCCCAAGGTAAAATATAAAAAATAACTTTTTGTAAATTATATTTTTTGTTATTTTCTAAAGTAAGTACATAACTGTATAAATTATACAGTTGAATAGACTAAATAAGAAAAATAAATTTCAACTAAGGCCCACAGGCTCGCCTGTGTTCTCAAACTCAGCCGCCATAAATATGATTTTTTCTGAAATATTACAATCATTTTATTTTGTATCAAAAAGTGTAGGCGAATCACCGCAATTTTCTAGCCAAAATGATAGGCAAGTGCAATTGAAAACTCCCCACAAAAAACGGTCCCCAAGATTAGTATTGTGCTAAAATAGGCAAGAAAAAAGACTTTGTTAAGGAGTAAAACTTGACCATCAAAAACTAGATGAAATTGAGAACATACAATTTTCATCGCATTGACTATTTCTATTCGTAAAAAAATAATAATTTTAACTTTAAACCTATTTTTCATTATTATGTAACCCTTAATTTTCACCTTCCCGGGGCCTTCAGCTAGGTCAAACTTAAGACAGTGGTATGGATTCACTTAAACACCTTGCATCTGTGGGGTTTCACCGTGGGAACTCGTAAAAAAGTTTTTAGGTTTTGGATGGACAAAAAGAAAGATTGCCGCCAACTTAACTACCACGGTAACATTTTCGTTTCCAGATGACAAATCATTCAAAGTCGATTTTTCGACAAAAGTGCTATCCGGCACAGAAACTTTTGTGATCGGTGGAAAGACTAAGCATAAAAGTGAGTATTTTTTTGAGTGATTTGAAACATGATTGAAATTTTACAGGGCAAAATATATTTTTCGATAAAATTCAACGAGCTTGACAAATAATATTCGGCTAGTTCGAATCCAAGATTTCGCGGTCTTAGTCAAGTAGACCTGGAAAATAAATAGAATTGGCTTAAATATTTATTTACTCCATGATACGTTTGCATTTTCCCAAGTTTTTTTTTCTGCTTAGACGCACGTCCGCTTAGACAAATACGACAGTAATTAAAATACATAAAAATAATTTCTTTCAAAAATAATATATACTTGTTACTTTCGAAAAATTTCGAAATACAAAAGTGAGCAATAAGTTTGCTCATTTTTGCATTTCAATTTTTTTGGCCAATAAGTCAGCCTTTAAAAAAAGTAACGAGTGTGCAAGGTAAGAGAATCATTCTTTTTTATTTTAATGACTTGTGAGGGAATTCATAAGTATCAAGGCGTAAATAAATAAAAAAGGTCATGAATTAGAAAAAGTGAATTATCATCTTGAAAATGTTTAAACAATAAAATCGAAACGTTGTAAAAATTGAAACCTTTCGCGCCAACATTAGAAATATTCAAGCCATTAAAAAATGCAGTTTTGTTCACTCATTTCAAATTACTTTAATGAAAATTATATGGATGAATACAGTATGTCACATTTTTGCTCGCGATCTTATTTTTTTACTGAAACCCAATTAACACCGGTTATTGATCAATGAAAATTCAAATTTGTTAAACACCTACGTGTTTGTAAATTCAAACGATTTGATTGGCGGAGGTTAGCTTCATCACTAAACTAAGATCGGGCGTAAAAATGTGACATGCTGTAATAATTAATTTTTTACATTCTTCAGATTTTTAAATAAATATTTTCATTTTAAGACTATGACGGAGACGATATCGAAAGTGAAGTCTGGATCGAAGATGGAATATTGATTAAGTTAACAACCGGTGATAAATGTGGACCAATCAAATCCGTCAGAACAATTACAGGAGATTCATTACTGATTACAACAGAAATTGTCGATAAAAAAGTAACTGGAAGCCGGACATTTAAAAAACAATAAACTGTAAAAACTCGATAAGTAGATTAGATAAAAAATCCTCAATAAAATTCAGAAAAGCTCCAAAATGTTAAATATCCTGCTTGGACCGAAACTGCATCTAAATTGTGAACTCACGCTTCACGGAGTTAAAGCGTGGGTGCAAGATTATTATTGCGTTTCAGTCTAATTATGTTATTGTTTTTTAATAAATTTAATTATCTACTGAAAGGTAGGAATGACAATTTTTTTTGCTTAACATTTTTAAATTATGTTTAAATTGTAGCCTGGTTACAGTAGCCATCGAAAAAATATTACGTTCAGCACAAAAATGTTTTCAAAAACTTGTCAGCTATAAAAGAGAGAATAAGATAAAAAATTGAAAATGTTCGAAATGAATCTTTGCATATTTAAAATTTGTTTTTTGAAATATATTTAACGAGTTATTCGAACGTTTACGAAAACAGTTTTTTCGGTCTTTCGAAAAACGTAAACTTTGAATTATTCTACTACAAGAACTTTGTGACGAAATTTGTTTTCTTTCTTTCTCTGAAAACTTGAATAATTTGCATGACACTTCCGCGAGTTATTCGCTGCTGGAATAAATTGAGAGCTTACAAAATCGTTATCGTAAATTCTGTTACGAGTTAAATACTCATTCAAAAATAATCATATCTCTACAATGATTATAAACAGGGTTAACGGAACAATAATTGTTTTTACATTTCAAACAAAAGTTAAAGCCCGTGAAAAAGTAGTGAAAATACCCAGCAATTACAACAATTGACACGTCCAACCCCCTTAAATATAGGCAATTTAAAAAACGGCGTTTCATTTTTAGGCAGTATCTAACAACTTTTTTTTCTACTGAACGTAATATTTTTTCAAGGGCTACAATTAAAATATAATTAAAAATATAGGAAAAAAAGTTTTGCCGTTCCTACTACTACCTACTGCCTTATTTATTTTTTGCATTGAAAAAGGGGGTAGCGTTCACGAAAATATTTTGTTGCAATTTCGGAACTAAACTTTATCGGCAAAAAATAACAATGGCTAGGTTTCACATCTATAGGGCTCAAGTTCGCCCGCTAGCGATCGCTTTATGCTACTAAAATCTAATCACTCTTTAAATTAATCTCCTCCTTAACTCGTAGACTTTAGACATGAATCTGTACCCAGACTCGATTTATGGGGACGCGTCGCCATACTTATAAATCGAGCCATATTAGCAAAGTTTCATTACAACATACATTTTCAATAGCTTAAAATAATATTCAGCCAATTTGCTATACAATTGA
Organism: Oikopleura vanhoeffeni; assembly: GCA_004367855.1. Classification (NCBI taxonomy): domain Eukaryota; kingdom Metazoa; phylum Chordata; class Appendicularia; order Copelata; family Oikopleuridae; genus Oikopleura; species Oikopleura vanhoeffeni. The sequence goes on along the minus strand of SCLH01000424.1, from coordinate 123,570 downwards.
AAAACAAAAAAACGAATTTAAAGGCATTTAAATGAATATGAAGAAAAGCGACTTTAAATGCGTCGTAACTGCGATTAAAGGTGTGTAGTGAGGCACGTCTCGTCGCCATAAATCGAAGTCTACGAGTTAAATACACATCGAATCAACCTAAATTTTTAGCTATGGCTTAATAACAAAAAGTCTTAAATCTATTCTCGGGTTAATTTTTTCTATCATAACTACAGTGAATAATCCTTGATATAATATTCAGGTCAATGCATCGCTCGAAACTATCACCAAAAACTTTCTTTTAGTCGACTTTTAATGATGATATAAGCAACTACGGGCCAATAATGTACAAACGGGCGATAAAGGGTTAAAATAGTCATTCAAATAAAGCAAATAATGCGAATTGCAAATATCATCAGATGCATTTGCTAAATATATGTTTTGTCATAAGATTTAGAACTCCCATAGGACTTTGAATCAATAAAATGGTCACAGCCTACGCTGGCCAAATATTAACTATTTTCAGAGTTGAATCTGTTCAGCATTTCATAGCTTTCTCTGAACTTTGAATTATTTTGAAAGAAAAAATATATCGAAAATGAATCAACTTTTAGAGCGAATGAAGGGGCGATGGGTTCAGGTTAAACAAGAAAATTTGGATGCAATCTATATAGCGTCCCAGTATTCGGATTGGAAATTTATCGGCATGAATTTGTTTAAAATTTAGTGAAAAATAGACTCTGAAAAAATGTTTGGGTCATTTTACGCTGAAATATGAGCCTTAAAAACAGATTATATTTAAAAATCCGTAAAATAGGCTTCGTATTTAAAGCGAAAAATAGCCGCAATGATGAGTGTTCATCTACAAATAGATATGCCGAATCCAACTGACGTTTTCATGTCATTTCAAACAAAATTGAAGAATATGGACTTAAACTTGAGTGTCATTAAACCCTCCGATCATTTTGGTCTAAATGATGAGGTTAGCTATTCAGTGATATCCTAATAAAACCAAAAATCTCTAATCACCACGATGCGGCATGAACTAACTATATAATATAGCCCATATCATAAAGAGTATAGCGATCTAATGCGGCATTGCGGGGATAAGAGATTTTGATGAGTTTGGGTTAGATTAGAATATATATTTGAAATATAACTCCAATTATTTTGAAACTTAACCCTCTCACACACAAAACGCCATTCGGGGACGCTACTTTGGGCGCTTATTGTGGAAAAAGTAAAAGTGCTTGCAATTTTATTGTTCTTTAGTCCTTTAGATTAAGGATAGACTTAAATTTTTATATCATTTAGTTTACATTGTGAGGGAGTTAAATAATAAAATAAGCCGGTTAATTTGACTTTCAATTTTGTTTGAAATTACACGAAAACGTCATTATATAACCTTTAAAAAATTCGGGTTATTTTACAATTATCTGACGATATACAATTAATACAATTATCTGATGATATGAGCCTTTCAAAAAAATGTATACAATTTTAATTATATTTGAAAATCCGAAAATAGAATTCGTATATGAAGCGAAAAATAGCCGCAATGATGAGTGTTCATTTACAAATAGATTTGCCGAATCCAACTGACGTTTTCATGTCATTTCAAACAAAATTGAAGAATATGGACATGACCTTGAGTGTCATAAAACCCTCTGATCATTTTGGTCTAAATGATGAGGTAGCTATATGGATCAACGGACCTCAGAGTACAAATCCTAACTATTTGAAAACTGCGAAATCTGAGCATTTGATCGGTTGATTCTTTCCTAATCTGACCAATGAAATCCGCAATCAACGGTTTTGATTGGGTGCTAATATCTTGCGTTGTTTGTATCATTCAAATAGTTAGGATTTGTACTCTAAGGTCCGTTGATCCATATATAGTTATATCCTAATTAAACTCGAAATCACTTATTCCCGCGATGATGCATAAGATTGTTATATTATAGAGGATAATTCTATATAATATAGAGATATTATGCGTCATTGCAAGGGTTATAGATTTTGGTGTTTTTCCTTCAAAGTGAATCTTGAAAATGCTGGTGATCTCTATAGTGCGTCTTCGATTCCCACTAGTTTTGTCTTAGTGTTTGTCTCGGGTACAATAATAGGCAAGGGGATTGATCTGGGGGCCACAAATTTGATTGATGCGTAATATCACCCGATCAACTCCCCAGCCAATAGGGCGGCGTGGGATTCGACAATAGTAGGATTCGAACACGCGCTATAGAGATCACCATCACTTTCAAGATTCACTTTGGTTGGGGAAAGGATATATTTGGAATATAACTCAATTTATTTTGAAAGTTAAAAATAAATTAAGCCTGTCAATTCGACTTTTCTTTACGAAAATCAAAAAATGATTCTGACTACAAATGGGGCGGCCTATGGTTCAACAACTCGATATTTTAATTTTAATGCAGAAAATCAGCTCGTAATCGAACAGCATATCGGGGAGGTTATCGGAACACGATGGTTTGAAAAAGATGAAACCAAATAGAAAAAAACAGTGAGATTCACTGTTTTAATAAATTATTTAAAAACTTGAACCTTATATCTTTTTGAAACTGAAAAAATCTAACTTTAAACAAAAAATAAAATTCTACCGGTACTGTTAAAATTACTTCCACATTCTGTTTTTTCCGGGAAAATCAATGTTGGTCTGACTCAGACCGTCTGAGTACATATATATTTCTGAGTGTATATTTAGAAGATATACCGAATAAAGAAGGATACATATTCAAACGCTTGACTAGATGGCTAATTTTTTTCGATATTTTTAAAACTTTATTCAAAGATTTGAAGTACAATATATAATATTACAGCAACCCATACAATTGCTAATGACGGCGTTTTCTAATTTTGACTAGTGGCGCTCCTGGGTCGTATAAAATTAAAAAAAAATATGTTTGAAATCTCCGCGTTCGTTTTAGTTATAAACAAATTAACACTATTATTTTTATAAATCGTTCAATCAAATTACATTTTTTTATTTGGAATTTTCTTGGAAAATTGTTTTTAATTTTTTATTATTTTTAAGAAGTAACGGACTTCGGTAAACACAGTCGAATTTGAATTATGCTGTTATTGGGTATGAACCAAAAGATAAGTTTGAGACCCTACAATAAGGTAGGAACGGTAAAAGGAATTCTTCCGGACAAAAAAAATATATTTTTTATTGTAGGGAATAAAAAATAAATAAATTTGGAAATACGAAAAAAAATTAAAGTCACTTGAAACCCGGGTACGGACCCTGTCAAAAATTAATAACCGTCTTTGAAATAGCGTGAATTTTTGTCGAAAAAATCAAATATTTTAAGGTTAATGATAGGCAATTTCAAAACGAAATTTTAATTTTTGACAGGGCTGCAACTTGCAAGTGACTTTAAAACATTATTTCCAAAGTTGTTCATTTTTATTCTCTAAAATAACATAAACAATACACATTTATTTTGTCAGGCAAAAAAACGTTCTGCCGTTCCTACCTCACCCTACAACCTCCTTCAAATGAAACCATATTTTTTGTAAAATAAAAATTAAACAATAAATTAAAATTTTAACTCACCTAAATCTTTTTGAACCCCTTGCATTATCATCGATGAAATTCTTACTCTTTCTCCGGGACTTGATGAATAAAAAGTGACGACCGGGTAGAGCTCAATGTCATTTGGAATATCTTCAAATGCAACAAGTGGGTTTTCTTCATTTTTCGCAAAAGATAAAGTTCTAGCATCAGTGTCCAAAATGCATGTGATAGAATCGTCCTGAGTAAATTGAGGTAACGTACGGGTCTGATTTTCACCTCCATGATAAAGATTTCCTATAAAAAGGATCAAATAATCTAAGCAAAGCACATATTTATGCGTAATAACTCGCAAATTCAGCATTAGGGGATCAAATTAATAGTAGGTGTTTCTGAATGATATTAAAAAAACTATATACTGTATTAATTTGGTAAGGTACTGATATTACAAAATTATGATTATAAAAAACTTGTTTCTACTAAGACAAGGAAACAAGTATTTGAAATAAAACACCAAAAACTTGGGTTGGTGTAAGTCACAAATTTAAATATTTTTTCAAATTTTTTATTTTGGACAGCTGCGCCGCGCAGCCTGCGCGCTCCAAAATAAATAAATTGAAAAAAAATTCATTATGTGACATAATTTATGTCTTTTTTTGTCCATTTCCTGAATACGCTCGATAAAGCCACATATCAGTAGTTGTCCTATGACTACAATCTGTGACCGGAAATTTGCTAACGCCAATACAAGTCCCTTCGTTTCCTCTAGCTTCATGTAAAATATCAATTTTCCACACGTGCCGCCCACCCATAAGGGGGTCCGTAGCCAGGCCATAGCCTCGCCCACCAGTGGAATGAATCAAAACATTATCGTCTTCCATCGAACATTGAACTAATCGATCGGAATGCCAGCGACAATCCCCGTTAACTTCAGGGGGATCGGATGTGGTTGAAGTATCGGAAATTCGTTTTAGAGTTGGCTTTTGAGAATCAGTCGATATCAGACGGAGAGGGAGCCAGTGGGATTCGGCGAGATGATGAAGCATCAATTTTGCTGAACTTTGAAGGGTTTTATAATAAAAAATTGCCTTGAAATCTTGTCTTTTATTAATATCCCTTTATCACACTTTTGTTAATATTCCGGCCCTACTACTTAAGAACACACTACGTTTGATTATCAGGGCCGGGATATTAACAAAAGTGTGATAAAGGGATATTTTAATAATTATTTTAGAATCCGTCGACATGTTTTTTTTAATTTTTGTAGGAGATTGATCAATAATTTAAAGTTACGGTAAATTGAAAATACTATAAAACAACTAGTGTGGTCTGTTAAATAAGTACCATGAACTCGTTCTGGGTTTTTAGAGGAAGTTAACCGGCCCCACATTGTCTGTGTGAAAATAATATTTTTCGTTGTTAGATGTTTTTGATGATAATCGGTTATGATAAAAATGTCATATTTATGGTTGCGAATTTTCACCTTTTTAAGTGGGGCTCGAAATAATTTTCGAAATGATCGTGAGTTTTCTAATTGTGATAGGCTATTACTAATAGCGATAAAATGAAAACAATTGTGATTTTTTTTTGCAATTTTTGCACGGAATATTTTTTTTCATTTTACAATGGATCAATTTTTATTACAAAACGCCCAAAGTTCATTGACAATGGACCATGGCTTTTTTGGAGCCCCTAGTGGTCACATTTTAAGTATCAAAAAACAACTTATTGGGCTTTGTAACGCACTTTACTATTTTTTTTAATTTTGAAAACAAATTTAGTCATTTGAAAAAAATGGGTAGGCGTCAAGACTGAAATCGCAAATTGATATTGGATGCGTAAATTTGCATACATTTTTTTTAATCGTGAAAATTTTAAATGCTATTTGATAAGAATTACCTAACGATTGAGCTAGCCTAAGCACCTAGTTTAATCGTCAATTTAAAGTTCAAAATGCCATTTTACCCGAATTTTTTCTTGTCGGAATCAAAAAATTCTCCTTGAAATTATTCACAATTCATAAAGAAAAGATTGGTCAGCTCAAACAACGCTTTAAATTATAAAGCCCTGAACTATCTACCACAGCTTCTTCTGTAACGTATGGTGTAATTTTCTTGAGTATCGCAATCGCCAGTAATCTCGGTCGCAGTGCTTGAATCAATGGCTTTCCAGTCTGATCCATTCTGAGTATATGCATTACTGCTCCGATCCACTCTTCTGTCGCACAGACAGCGCAAATATCGACATTCCAAAGTATTCTGTTAATAAATGCAAGTAAATCGGCTAAACATGTTTCAAAATTCTCCCGCCGATTTGAAGGCCGACTGTTTTCTGGTAAAAAAGGCAATGAGATATCCCTTTATTACACTTTGCTTAGAATGCGTAGCCACAACGTTAAAATCACACGTTAAAAGGAGTAGTGGCTACGCATTCTAAGCAAAGTGTAATAAAGAGATATATGTTTGATAAAATACACTAAAAACATTAATTTCAGAAAATTATCATCCCGGAATTTCGAAAATATCAAATTTGACACTCATTTTTTAGGAAATAAAATAAAACCTAATAAAATATGATCCGAGAATTTTGTAAATATGAAATTTGAGACTCATTTTATTAAGGAAATGAAATAGAAACCTAATTTTATGGAAAAGTAGGTCAGAATCCGAAAACTTAAATTTGTGAATAAAATCTTTGAGGAAATTTAATTGGGCTTTTTAATGATAAAATTTTCATGAACAACATGATTAACATTTCATGAAAAATATCCAATTTTAAAACTTATAATATTTTTGTTGATCGATTTTTTCTATAATTTTGGCCCTACGATACAAAAATTTTGACCAACACAAAATTTTTCAGGATTATCATTTTAACTCTGAGCTTTACTTTAAAAAAATTAAAATTTTTCTAGAATTAAGGGTGTGGATTTCGCTGATTAGGCGGTTATTCGACGCGGTTTCTCGGTAAACTAGTGAAAGTGGTATCGAAAACATTCGCTCAACTTGAAGAACCGGTTTTCAAGATCATTTCAGCACTTCTTGTAATCTGGTACGATCCACACCTACGCTCACACAGGAACCTTGAATAAGCCTCCCGGATAAACACTACAAAGCTATCTTCTCCTAGAATTTTTATCAATTTCTTTTAATTTTCTTATGTCAGGCTCCTGAAAAGCAGTACAAACAATCCATTAGGGCCCGATTTTCGAAAAAAAAAATTTCGACGGTCAATTTTTCTTTGTTCAATTTTTACAAGCTACATTTTCAAAAACGGCTTTAAGGGAATGTTTGTACTGCTACTCCGGAGCCTGACATAAAAAATTGAAAACAATTGATGAACATTGTAGGAGGAGATAGCTCTTGAGTTCTTTTTTCGGGACGCTTATTGAAGGTTCTTGTGGGCGTAGTTTGGATGTATCAGATTACAATTATTGCTTAAGGGGGTTGACGACTCTGATTTAATAAAGGCCTTAAAGGCATCAAAAATGCTCCAAATTGATACGGGGTGATAATTAAGTGTACTAAGAACCTAATCATAAAAAAAAATTCGAAATTTTTGCATTTTTTCGTTTTTTTCTAAGTATTTTTAAAAAGATGAAGTTAAAAAATACCGTTTGCTCGAATTTAACCACTAAAACTTCAAAATATCGACTTGACGAAAGCCAACTTTCTCATCATTGTTTTACTGGTTTTCTTTTGAGCCTACTTTCGGCCTCAAAGTGCCTTATAAACTTTACAACTGCTACCTCCTTAATTTACATTTGTATGGAAATCGAATCGGCCACAACCGAGTCCCACATAATATCATCGTATAAAAAGACCAAAATTAAAAATCGGATGTGTGGTTACCGAGAATGGTTACATAAGAATGGTTACATAAGAATGGTCTCTACCTATTCTAAGTAATTTCGCTCAAAATGGCACATTTCCCGACTTTAAACTCGCCGCCTGGCCGAACTTGTAATCAAAAAGAAAAAAAATGTCCATTCTCATTTTTTGCTTTAATTAGTCTGGTCTGTAGTTTTTAGAAAATTCTGTGAACCGATCAGTACCCCCTTAAGACTTATTCTTCAAGTTGGGCAAGTTTGTGCAGTAGCACCCTATCCAGATTAGCTAGAAAACGCGTGCAAGAACATCAAAAACAGCCTTATCAGCGACACCCACACCCTTTAATAATAAAAAAACTTTCGTCACGCGTTACCAAAAAGTAACGCTGAGAGTTGAGAATTCTACATAATTTTTGGAAATTCTCAATTTTATAATTTTTTGTCTTTTCAAATTTCCGCATCCGGTTATCTGAAAAATCGAAAGTGGAAAAATGGATGTTTTATTCGATAATTTATTTTCAACTTTCTCCCAGATACGGTCCTAAACATACAGATAGTTATTCTTGACCTGTTCCTTACATTCCAAATATCTGTCAATTGACCCAACAAAAAGTTTGATGTATCAGTTATCAATTTGAAATTATTACAATCGGCAAAAATCCCAACGGCCAAAATAACAGATTGAATGATTCCAATAGTCGCAATCTGCTGTAAACCGTCAAGTTTTAGTTGACCAGAGTTTAGCTGAAGCATAAGTTTGGGAGTCAGAATTATTAAACCATTCCAATCAGAAGATTCGGTACGGACCATGATATCCATAAGAGCACCAGAAACTTGCTCTAATAATCCAAGGTCTAATATCGGGGGTAATTTAAAAAAAAATATATTTACTTTATAATTTTTTGGAAATTTGAAACTTCAAATCGAAGTCTTCAATTTGATGCAGGAGAAAAAATTTTGAAATTCCAATACGGTTTGAAAGAATCGACCAAATATAATTCTAAATTATGCCTCCTTCTGTACTTAAGTTTCTTTTTTTGATTAAAAAAAAGTGTCGTTTTGGTCACTTTTATTGAATTTTTAGATTTTCAGAGGCCGAAAACGTGCTTTGACACAAAATTTCACAATGCCAAATTAATAATCTTAGTAAGAAATGTATCTAAGAATAACATCCCGGTGTTAAAGTGCCGAAATTTTGAAGTTTTGTTTCAGCCAATCAGAAGGCAGAGCGAAAAGTTTTCGAGAAAATTTGCCGAATTTTTCTGCGTCTAAAAAACACTATCCATCACCCTAAGTGTTTCTCCTTTTTTTCGGGAATGCTTTAATCGCGTCCACTCTAACGAGTGAGTTTGGCCGCAAAGTGCAGTTCCACTATTTTGAAGCATTTAAAAATGATGAACAGCCAAAACATAAATGTGGAATGAATTTTATTTTTCAAATGTCGACTCAGGTGCGACACCGTGCAAGCCAAATTTTTGGAGCCAACTTCAAACAAAAAATTAAACTTGGGCAAAATTCCCCCCTCAACTGTTTTTTGCCATTTTAGTGATATTCCACATAAAGAGTATACAGATGCTGCAGATTTGTCTGTTATTTTATCAGTCAATTTCATTGTAATCTCTTTCCACAATTTTGAAATTTGTGCTTTCAGCGTTGGCCGCGCATTTTCTATGCCCTCATAATAATGTGATAAACGACACTGTAGGGTATTTTGAGACAATGGATTTTGGATTAATCCAAAAACTGCGGCTAAAAATGCTCGACTTGACATTTTTGTCAATTTTTCCATAAAACCATCGCCGATAAGAGAAGTGATCTCTTGTAGCGCTAGAATTCTAGACTTTGCTGTTTGCTCTTCTTTTTTAATCGCATTTAACATGATTTCTGGATCAAGTTTGTAATCGTCTAAAAATTCAACAATCTGGACAAAATGCATCGTTTCAATTTTTGACTTTTGGTTGCTGGCTTCACGATGTTGGCTCTGATTTTAGGGTTGGGGAAAAAAACAAAAATTTTTTTTTGAAAAATGCAATAATTTACTCAGATATTTTTATAGGGTCTACCAACCCTGTTTTTGTTTTTCTTTTCGGATATGCTCTCCGATGGAAACGGCCGAAGCCAGCTGTTTATTTTCAAGCTGATTTGCTGACCGTGATAGACGCAAAAAGTCGCGATTAACGTTGAGAGAATTTCGACGTTTAATCTCACTGGGAATAAGGTTTGTGTCAGAGGTACTTGTCTACTTAAAAGGTCAAAATAATTTAACGGCTTGAGAGTAGTGTCTGGGAAAAAATAAATTATCTGACAATTTTTTTCGAGACTAATTTGCACAAAATACGATTTATCGGGCAGTTATCTGAACTTGATAACTTTCGTTAGATTTTCCCGCTTAATTACTCATCGAATTTTTTTATATTTTTGTCAAAATAATACCACTTTTGCGATAGCTAACTTTGTTGTGAATTAATTTGTATTACAGTGGATGACCTTCAAGGTAAATTTCAAGTTGTATAAATTTGAAAATACCACCAAACGAAACCTTGAGATCAAGTTTTTCATGAGCGTATCAGCAATTCTAGATAAATTATGTTGACATCTTTTAGGTTTTTTAAGATATTAATTTTTTTTGTGAATTTAAATTTTTTTTTAAATTACTTTTTAAAATTATTAATATTTTGACCTTTATCTTGGTGGCTATTTTGTCCAAGCTTGGAATATGTTCTAGTGACGATCTCCTTGAATACAGGTCTAGAAAGCTTTCACTCGATTGGCTTGTGTCTGGCCTAATTGATTCACAATTTGATGTGATACACAAGAGGAGATAAAGAGCCTTTTTCATCAATGGCNTTTCAAGTTGTATAAATTTGAAAATACCACCAAACGAAACCTTGAGATCAAGTTTTTCATGAGCGTATCAGCAATTCTAGATAAATTATGTTGACATCTTTTAGATTTTTTAAGATATTAATTTTTTTGTGAATTTAAATTTTTTTTAAATTACTTTTTAAATTATTAATATTTTGACCTTTATCTTGGTGGCTATTTTGTCCAAGCTTGGAATATGTTCTAGTGACGATCTCCTTGAATACAAGTCTAGAAAGCTTTCACTTGATTGGCTTGTGTCTGGCCTAATTGATTCACAATTTGATGTGATACACAAGAGGAGATAAAGAGCCTTTTTCATCAATGGCGTGTAAAACGCAGCCTCATCAGTTATCGTTCGCGCTCGTTTTGTTTCCAAATTGTCTGCGATGTTAGTCGATGAGTTGCGTCTTGTTCGCTGAGATTGAGTGAAAAACGGGTGGATAGAATTCTAGAAGTTCAGAATCACAAGATTGAATAATTTTCATATCCTTTTCGCAACCAAAATGCCTATAAGTAGTAACTAGGGACTCTATTATAGGGTGTCCACACCGTTTACATTTTGGCTTCTGGAAACGACTCATTCTTAAATAGCTCCAAATGACCTGACAGAAAAATTGTGAAGACCTTTTTTTTTGCTCTTCATCCAAAATTTTCTTAATTATATACGATTTTGATGAAAAAATTGTATAGATCTTTTTTTTGCTCTTCATCCATATTTTTACGAAAAAGAGGTGTTTTAAATTTTTTTTGGAAAATATACCCTTTGGATTTTCTTCCCAAATTGTCCTTATACAGGGACAGACAAAAACCAAAAAGGGTACGTTTTGGCCATTTTTCCAAAAATTTGCCTTAAAAAGGGTGTCCTTAAATACAGAAACCGCAGTAGTTCGTTTCGGAATTCGTGGCATTTTAAGCTTATCAAGAACTCAGGATGAAGCGTTTCCAGTAGCCGATATATAAACGGTGTGATACCATATTTACTACTAAGGGGCAATTTGGTTGGGAAAGGGATATCGACGATATCATATCGTCAATATCATATCGACTATTTGTTATAAGGAATTCCAAACGCTAAAAATGGGTATCGATTTTATTGGTCCATCCTGTAGAGAATCTGACTTTTTGTCATTAAGTAAATTTGTCAGGAACCAAGAATCGATTCTCAAAGATCGCTAAAGAGCAAAAGGTCAAATTTCAAGGGCCCGTAAATAGTGGTTTGTTACACAAAATTTTATGATGACATCAAGAAATCAAAAAATAAATGGCATCACAAATTTTTTTTTAAACAAATCACCATTTTAAATCCCTTGAAATTAGACGTTTTTGCCCTTGAGCGACCTTTCTGGTAAAAATTGAGCCATGGGCCTTCATAATTGTAATAGAAAGTCGATACGAGCTAGGGCCTAGCTGCTAGGCTGCATAGTTGTTTTGGACAAGACGCATATTTTCGCACAATTTGAAAAAGATCCGAACAACCATATTATGACTAGATGCTAATTTTTTCTCTTTTCATTTGTTTTTAAAACCAGCAGGAAAAATCAATATGAACAACCCCATTTGGATATATGAAAAAAATTATTTGACATAAACGTTTGATACTGTTCCTGATTATATGTTTGATTTGTATCATTTGTAGTATTATCTATCTGAGGATCAGTCGGATCTACAATAGGTCCCCACCCAGCAGTTATTGAAGTTGATTGACTCAATCCATCAAAACCATCTGGTGGTGGAGGTTCTTCATTATTTAATTCTGTTTCACTATTATTTGATTCTTAAAAAGTGTTTAAAATATGACTCCATTTTTAAAATAAGAAAAAAGGACAAAGGTGTCATATGTCAAATTCTTTCCTGTATTCTCGAGATTTTGATTATCATTATTTTTTCGGTCAGTTTCATTTTGATGATTATTTATTTCGTTGAGTAAAGCTGTTCTTTGGAGAATTATTTGTCTGTGAATAGCGACAATACTTTCTCCTTTCCCATGATTGAGAAGTGCTAATCAAAATGGTGTCAATTTTTTTTTAAATTTTTGTTCTGATCGTTATTATTAAAAATTATGAGAAATTTTTTTTATGTAATTTGACACCTTAGCTGCAAGTAAAACCCTTGTGACTCTTTTTAGTTTTGGTCCTCCAACGTTAGGGTCGGTTGCACCCCAGTCTCGACCTTCTGCAGTTATAAATAGTTGATTCCACATTTGCTCTCCTTCTTCAAACATTTTCTCTCCAAACGCTAAATTATGGAGAATAGGATCAATCTGGGAAGTTATACGAAGTCCAGCTTGTATGGGTTATAATCAAGAAATCAAAATAAAATTTAATCAAAAATTCTTTGGAAATGTTATTTGAAATTTTCGTTAAAGTTAAGGGAGGAAGAAGGGTTTGCGTATATAATTTGATCGAAAAATCTCAAAACTACTTCTCTAGTTGATTATTTTTATTGAAGTCAAAGGGACTTGTTTACTTGAATCGACAATCAATATTTCAGAAATGGTATTAAATATTGGATTTTCGGAAGGACAAAAAAATTTTCAAATTTGAATCATTAGCGCTTTATGTGGAAATTGGAAAAACTGTCGCCAACGTTCAAATGTAAATTGTAAAAAAATGTGATGTTGAAAAAATAATTCAGTTTGGTAATGCATAGTTCACAAAATAGCATGTTTACTGTGAAAACTCTAGATTTTTATGGAAATTGTTAATTAAATCAGTGTTTTCAACATATCAGCATGTCAATATTTCTCTGTCATTAGCCCTCAGAAGAGAATAATACCAAATTCGTTTACCATAAAGATCATGTTATATTTTTTGGTAACAAGATAAAACCCAATGCCTATATCCTCATCTAAAACTTTTGAAGTCAAATCGCTTAGATTTATTGTTTCTGAATATTCATTGAGTATTCCTAGTGAATTATACTGAATTCTATTAGCCACAGCACCATGATGAATTAACTGCGCATTTATTGACGAGCCCAACACTATCGACACCAATCTGCACGTGTCTAAAAAGGGTCTACTTTTTCGCTGATATTTTTTTTCTCTGGGATTTTACTATCGATAAATCGATTGAGGTATCTTATTCAGCATGGAATTTATTGCGTTTTCATGCGATTTAAAAACTACTTTTTTTGTTGAAAAATTTTTAAATGCAAAAAAAAATTGGAAAATATTAATTTTTTCCACGCGAAATTTAATTTGTTGAAAATTTTTGAAGTACAAAAAATTAGGAAAAAATAATTTTTCTTAAATGAGAAATCGTATTTTTTGAAAACTCTTCAAGTACAAAAAAATAATCTTTTTAAATGCGAAATTTTATTTGCTAAAGTACAAAAAAAAATGTGTGCCAAAATCTTTGCGAAAGATACCGACGCCCAATAAATCGTTACGTGGAAAAACTTCAAGATTCAAAGTTACAATTTCTTAAAGCTAGAAAATTCCTGGTGAAAGAAATTCCCAACGAAAATAGTACTCCTTGCCTAAAATCCAACTACAGCCTTCTGGTTCAATCGAATTTTTCGATTGTTCAAATTTTTCATTCCACATTATTAAGAGGTCTTTGATAAACGGTCTGAGTTCGACTACCATTTTAGGATTATTTTGAAGAAGAGCTGAACAGATGAAATTGGTGACTTCAGCGCATGATTCCATGTACTCGTCGAAATCATTATTTCCCATTACCCGAACAATTGCAGTGAATAATTCCTTTGAAAATTTTGACACCAAATTCTCCTGAAAAATAAATAAGAATATTGAATAACTGGCTTCTTGAATTGTTTCAAAAAGTAATTAGTAAAAAAAATACAAAAATGTATGCGCTTTTATTAACAGACAACCGATTCGAATGATGCTAAATGCGGGGATGTGACTGGCTGGATATGCTTCTAAGAATAATATAAACATTTTCAACCAATCGTATAAACTTTTATAATGCAGCATAATGAGTCATGCTCATTGCATCATCTCGCTCACATTTGAATCAGGTCTCCCGCCGGCACACGGGGCGGAGATTCATAGATGGTTCACATTATTGTAGTGGTAATAACAATTTGCAAACGAAGTTGACAAGCTTCGCGTCAGTAACCCTCAAAGCTACAAAAGACGAAAGTTCCGCAAGAGTACCTTTGGGCATATTTTCCCAACATTTTAATACTGTGGTTTTTGCCCGTTTTAGCCCAGAACCACAGTATTTTTATTTAATTAGGGGATAAGACTAATAATCGAATCGAAGCCTTCGATGGCTGGATTTTATTAAACACCTCATATTTCCAGTACTAATATTCTGAGGAAACCAATTTTTAATATAAGCTTTGAATCTAGACGGCCTCACTTTTTAAGAACGTCTTGAGAGAAAGTTAAATTATTTCATTTTCAACTTCCAAAATCTTATTTTCAAAAATAGTTGAGCTGGAAAATTTTTTTATTTATTTTGAAAGACGAATAAAGAATAAAATCGAGGTTTTCATGCTTAGATTTACCATTTTCGCTCAAAAGAAAATTTTTGAAAATTTCAGTCTTTAGTAACATGAGGGTCAAAAAAATAATCTCAAAAACTTGAAAAACTGGTATTATTGCGTGGAAATTACAAAACATTTAAAGGCTTGTTTGTTGCTTTGTTTAGCCATCCAGAAAATTTGAGTTCTAGCGCATATAATTTTCGTTCTGGCTTATTAACTGAATTGAAGACTTTCAAAAATGTTCACGGAAATTTTATTGTTTCGTTATGTATTATCTGACCCATCAGATGTTTTTATTAGTCACCCATCAGAAAATTCAGCAAGAGATAGATCATCAAAATATGATTGGCTTTTACCATTTTTGAAGACCGAAACGTGCTCAGATGGATATTGGACAAGGTTGTTGTTTCAAAAATTAAATTTTTTTGGAAAATTTTTTTTGAAATAACTTATAGTTAAAATTTGAAACCATGAAAGATGGTACAACCGAGATTCTCCGAGTGGTACTGGAGATCACGAGTTGTTATCCCTTATAATAAGAAACGATTTATCCGAAGAGCTATGCAAAAATCCCAAGGCAATTGATGCCAGAGTCGCATCTAGTGGTCAAAATTATCAAATGTCTGGAAATTATGTACAAATATCACCTCAAGGACTACAGTAGGGTTGGAAATGAGATTTCGAATTACCCATCGTTTTAAATGGTTACGCTCAAAAGATGCACATGAAAATTTGAACAAAAAAAATGAAAAAGTTTGAAAAAAGTACTTTTGGCAAAATAACCAATAAAGAAAATCAACAAAAATTTCCCACCCTAGACTTCAGTGCTGGAACAAACTTCAGCCAAAAAAAGAATGCTCTGATTTCGAAGTTAGATTTTGTTGCCCAGAGAAAGAAAAACTTTGCAATGGAAAATGGTCTCAGTGGATAAATAGAGACTCTCCAAGTGGAATTGGCGATATTGAAACCTTGGATTTTATTAAAATAGAAACACCAGAATTACTAGCATGCAAAAGCCAGGAAAAATTTAACCAAGTTTATTTCTAATAAAATATTAGAAGTGGAAAAGAATTCTATGATATATTCAAATTTTTAGAAATATTCCAATTTTACAAAATATCCAAATTTACAAAATATTCCAAATTTAAAAATATTGCAAAATTTTCCAATTTCACAGAATTTTCCAATTTTACAAAAAAGTTTTGAAATATACAAAAATATCGTTCTAACCGAAAATTTATCCCTATTAATAGACCCAGCAAAATTGATGTTCGATCTGCAGAAACCAATGAAGAAATTGAAAACTATAATTTAGATTTGGATATAAGTCCTAATTTCGGTGCTCAATGTTTACAACTAAAAAATCATGGAAATTGTATTGACATGGAAGTACGATTTTGCTGTGGATCTGACGAAAACCATTCAAAAGTTACTGCAATTATAACAGGTTGATTTTTTCGAAAAATTTGCTATTTTTAACAGTATTCTAGAAATATTGAGCGATATTTATACGGCTTTACTAATGATTTTTAGGGCTTTTACCGACCATGCTCTCAGAAACGGAAGCAATTGTTAATTGGTTATCTACAAAAGAAATAACGACAAATTCAACTCAAATGATTTTGGCTTTGTACGATAGACACACCACAAGCTTGAATAACAAATAAAACTTATATTTTCAAAGAAAATAACAAAATTAAAATTATATAAATTGGCACTAAATTCAAAATTTCTTCATGTCGAAAAAAAATTAAATCGAAAAGTGAGGGCAAATATATAATAAATCAGAGAGTTTTTTTGGTTCGGACGTGGTTCGCGTTTTGCACCCAGCCTCGAAAGTATATCGTTATTTTTCGAATTACTTTTAAGTTAATCGAATATCTTCTGCAGCAATAGCTTTTCAAATTATTTCGAAATATATTTTTATTCCCATAAAAATCGTGGCTCATTTTCCTACTACGGATGGATTAAAGGGAGCACTTCAACTTTTAAGCGATAACGACTTGAAGGAAGACGATGGTATCTGTGAAATTCCATTATTCCACGCTATTATAAAAACCCTGAGGAAAAAAGTTGACATACTCTTGTATACTCTTGTATATAATTTGGTCTTAAATTTTTAATGTGTGGTCACAAACTGAATAATTTAATTCAATTTTATCTATTTTGGAGGAAAAAGCTAACATGAATGTGAAAAACTCTTATAAATGTCACCTTTCTGTAGTTATATCACTGAAATGGATTGTGAGATTATTATTCTTGTTGATCGCGATATTTCTGATTCCGAAATGACTCACGAGCTGTTAAATGCTCTTCATCAGAAAAAATGCGAACTGAAAATTTTTCAAACCGGAAGAACAAACCAAGAAACTGAACTTTGCTCAAAAATGCCTAAAAATTCTTATTTACTCAGCTATGAAAAATCTGCCATTTGTTTGACACCTCCAGCATCTTTAATGGCAATTGTCGAAATGAGAGAACGATTCAAACGACTTGGCAATAAGTTATCAAAATTACCCGATCTGGCTTCTAGGTATATTTTTGAAGATTTTCCAACTCAAATTACCTGAGAAAATATTTTCACAAAATTTTGTCATTAACAAATTATTTGCATTTTCAGATCCACCCTAACTATCGAAGATTTCTGTTCTGTTACTGAAAATTTGATACTCCAAGAATCATTGGTCAATTTACAATCAATGAGTTCAAAAGTCACCGCAAAAATTATATCGAAGCCAGATTTGCAGTCACAGCTTTATATGCTTCCATAATTGTTTTTGCTATTTTATCCTTCAAAATTATTTTCACAAAAGCTGTCCGCGATCAAAATTATTTTTATCGAAATTCCCAACAAGAGTTCAAAAAAAATAGTTTTTAAATTTTTTGATTTTCTCAAAAAAATTTCCTTGTGGATTTTTTCGAGACCGCCGACAGCCTATTTCCACATCATAAAAATTCAAAAACTTACCCTTGTTTCTATTTGTGCTGTTAAATGTAAAATTGCTTGTTTCAAAAGAGCATGAGTAAGTTCTCTCAGTTCATCCAAATATTCCCATGCAAATAAAAGTGCAGTCAAAAACTTTTGAGTCAATTCACTATCACTGTCCTCTTCCATACTGAGCAAAAGCGGCATTCCTTCAGTTGCCTCAAGTGATCGCAGAATTATTTCAAGCTTGATAAGATGTTTAAAATATGAAAAGGAAAAATTAAAAAGTAGGCTAGTATGAGGCGGTTAATTTTTGGAATTTTATCATAGAATTTTAATAAAATTTAAATGAAAAATCTACAGATAGTAGTAATAATGAAAAATTATTCTCGGTATAAAAAGCATGAACTATTTTCTGGACATTTAGTCTAAATTAATACTGATGATGCAATAAATCGAAACATCTATTATACTTTATTTTATAAAAAATATATACATATGTATGGTATAAAAACTATAGAAAAAAATTATAAATTTTGGTTGCGTTTTTTATGCAATT
Organism: Oikopleura vanhoeffeni; assembly: GCA_004367855.1. Classification (NCBI taxonomy): domain Eukaryota; kingdom Metazoa; phylum Chordata; class Appendicularia; order Copelata; family Oikopleuridae; genus Oikopleura; species Oikopleura vanhoeffeni. Next base: position 105,407 of record SCLH01000424.1, on the reverse strand, counting down.
TAAAAATTAAAAAAAATTTCATGATAAATCAGGATTGTAAACGAGATCCGAGTTCATTTTCTATACCCATTTTCCTGATGTTTTTACTAAAACCCACGGAAAAGGGCATAGAAATCCAACACAAAACCAATCTCCTTTACCGGCTTTAAAAAAACCATAATATTTGGGGACGAACCCATTTGCCAGGCATCGCGATTGAAGACGCGGCGTCGCAACAATAGCGCAGTAAAGTCCGCAATATTGCCGCGCAAGTCTGGTTATGTGTGGTAGTGAGTGTATAAGACGCGGGGCCCGCGACCAATCAAGTTGGATATTTAGCAAGTACAGTAGAATTGAATTTAAAACTATATTTTCTAAGAATTATCTTTTCTGGGATTATCGTTATTTTTTGTGAATAAAAAAATAAGGAAATAAAGTAATTTTTTTAACATTTAATTCAAATTAATTAATTAAATAAATAGACGTTTAATGAAAAATAAAAGAATTTGTATTAAAAACATTCCTGTGTTCGTTTTTCCTCTGACCATAGCTCGAAGTTCATTTCTTGAAGATGGTAAAAGCTGCAACAAAACTTCTGTACGCCCTGCCATGTTTGGCATAAGCAATTGCGCGCCAATAGTAACACAGGCTTCTATAGATTTTTCAACGTCACTTGTAAATGATTTATCGAGACATTCAAATAAAAATGTACGCAAAGAAGTGGCCTCGTCGCCAAGGCTCTCGTCGGCATTTAATTGGCCCATTTTGGCAACAGAAAGATGGCTTTTTAGCAAGTTGAGTGTTTGGTTAAAAACGATTTCTTGCTGGGTTATATCAGTAAATGGTGATTTTGGCTCGGAGCGAGGCTCGAATGATTCTAGAAGAACTCGGATTGAGGAGAATGTTTTTGGGTGAATATCAAGAGAAAATGGTTTTGACTGAAGTTGCGTTAGACAAACGATTGGAATGTATATACGGAAAAAAACTACAAATCATATTAAAAAAAGAAATCTTTTAATACAGTATGCCAGATTTTAGGTGGCGATTTCAGCTCCAGCTAGCAAACGACACTGACTAATTAGAAATGAGATAACAAAATCGCCACAATATTATTGAACGCGAGCCAATCATCATGCGTATGATTAGGTGCTAAAAATGAAGCTGATATCGCCAGCTATCTGGTATACTATAACCAAAATTTTAAGCACACAATATTTTTACACAAAATGTCAATACTGTCGTATTTGCCAAGTTCTAAAACTTAAAATGGCGCCAAAGTCGAAAAATGGTAGAGTTTTTGCGATTTCAAAATTTTCTTGCGGACGTTTTTTTGACTCAAAAATAATTCCGAAAACGTCCGCCAAGACAAGTATGACAGTAATTAGGTGGCGATAATTTAATCACGTTCACCAAACATGTCAGAAAAATGAAAGATCTTAATTTATATGATACTGTCAAAGTTGTCTAAAATTTTCAACAACGTTCGCTTAGACGCACAGAGACAAATTTTGGATTAAAAGAGAATAATGGAGCTAGAGAGCTGTAATTATGAGCAAAATTTTCATCATGAACACCTTTTTTAATGATAATTTTCATATATTTTTGTTTTGGAAATTATATTTTTTATCAAATATCGATGGTATTTATACAATTGGTATTATACTACGGGTCATGGACTATGGCAAAATTATTCTAAAGATTTTTTGACTTAAATATAATTTTTCTCTAATTTATAAAACGCACGGTCCTTTAGCTGACTGAAGCCTAGTGAATCATGAGGTGCTGAACACCAGACAATAGAATGTGTTGTCCCAGCAGTAATTTGTTTGACTGTAGCGTTTCCTAACCCAGTGATTAACTGTGGTGATGGAAAAGTTGCAATTGGTGCACCTACTCCACATTGCCCATTTTGGTTGTTTCCCCAAGCATAGCACGTACAATCCTGGGTTANCAATCGTTACGTGGAAAAACTTCAAGATTCAAAGTTCACAATTTTCTTAAAGCTAGAAAATTCCTGGCGAAAGGAAATTCCCAACGAAAATAGTAACTCCTTGCCTAAAATCCAACTACAGCCTTCTGGTTCAATCGAATTTTTCGATTGTTCAAATTTTTCATTCCACATTATTAAGAGGTCTTGATAAACGGTCTGAGTTCGACTACCATTTTAGGATTGTTTTGAAGAAGAGCTGAACAGATGAAATTGTGTGACTTCAGCGCATGATTCCATGTACTCGTCGAAATCATTATTTCCCATTACCCGAACAATTGCAGTGAATAACTTCCTTTGAAAATTTTGACACCAAATTCTCCTGAAAAATAATAAGAATATTGAATAACTGGCTTCTTTGAATTGTTTCAAAAAGTAATTAGTAAAAAAAATACAAAAATGTATGCGCTTATATTAACAGACAACCGATTCGAATGATGCTAAATGCGGGATGTGACTGGCTGGATATGCTTCTAAGAATAATATAAACATTTTCAACCAATCGTATAAACTTTTATAATGCAGCCATAATGAGCATTGCTCATTGCATCATCTCGCTCACATTTGAATCAGGTCTCCGCCGGCACACGGGGTGGACATTCATAGATGGTTCACATTATTGTAGTGGTAATAACAATTGCAAACGAAGTTGACAAGCTTCGCGTCAGTAACCCTCAAAGCTACAAAAGACGAAAGTTGCAAGAGTACCTTTGGGCATATTCCCAACATTTTAATACTGTGGTTTTTGCCCGTTTTAGCCCAGAACCACATATTTTTATTTAATTAGGGGATAAGACTAATAATCGAATCGAAGGCCTTCGATGGCTGGGATTTTTATTAAACACCTCATATTTCCAGTACTAATATTCTGAGGAAACCAATTTTTAATATAAGCTTGAATCTAGACGGCCTCACTTTTTAAGAACGTTCTGAGAGAAAGTTAAATTATTTTCATTTTCAACTTCCAAAATCTTATTTTCAAAAATAGTTGAGCTGGAAAATTTTTTTATTTATTTTGAAAGACGAATAAAGAATAAATCGAGGTTTTTATGCTTAATTACCATTTTCGCTTCAAAAGAAATTTTTTGAAATTTCAGTCTTCAGTAACATGAGGGCCACAAAAAATAATCTCAGAAAACTTGAAAAACTGGTATTATTGCGTGGAAATTACAACACATTTAAAGGCTTGTTTGTTGCTTGTTTAGCCATTCCAGAAAATTTGATTCTAGCGGCATATAATTTTCGTTCTGGCTTATTAACTGAATTGAAGACTTTCAAAATGTTCACGGAAATTTTATTGTTTCGTTATGTATTATCTGACCCATCAGATGTTTTTATTAGTCACCCATCAGAAAATTCAGCAAGAGATAGATCATCAAAAATATTGATTGGCTTACCCATTTTTGAAGACCGAAAACGTGCTCAGATGGATATTGGACAAGGTTGTTGTTTCAAAGATTAAATTTTTTTGGAAAAATTTTTGCAAATAACTTATAGTTAAAATTTGGAAACCATGAAAGATGGTACAACCCGAGATTCTCCGAGTGGTACTGGAGATCACGAGTTGTTATCCCTTATAATAAGAAACGATTATCCGAAGAGCTATGCAAAAATCCCAAGGCAATTGATGCCAGAGTCGCATCTAGTGGTCAAAATTATCAAATGTCTGGAAATGATGTACAAATATCACCTCAAGGACTTACAGTAGGTTGGAAATGAGATTTCGAATTACCCATCGTTTTTAAATGGTTACGCTCAAAAGATGCACAGTGAAAATTGAACAAAAAAAAATGAAAAGTTTGAAAAAAAAGTACTTTTGGCAAATAACCAATAAAGAAAATCAACAAAAATTTCCCACCCTAGACTTCAGTGCTGGAACAAACTTCAGCCAAAAAAAGAATGCTCTGATTTCGAAGTTAGATTTTGTTGCCCAGAGAAAGAAAAACTTTGCAATGGAAAATGGTCTCAGTGGATAAATAGAGACTCTCCAAGTGGAATTGCGATATTGAAACCTTGGATTTTATTAAAATAGAATCACCAGAATTCTAGGCATGCAAAAGCCAGGAAAAATTTAACCAAGTTTATTTCTAATAAAATATTAGAAGTGGAAAAGAATTCTATGATATATTCAAATTTTTAGGAAATTTTCCAATTTTTACAAAATATCCAATTTACAAAATATTCCAAATTTAAAAATATTGCAAAATTTTCCAATTTCACAGAATTTTCCAATTTACAAAAAAGTTTTGAAATATACAAAAATATCGTTCTAACCGAAATTTATCCCTATTAATAGACCCAGCAAAATTGATGTTCGATCTGCAGAAACCAATGAAGAAATTGAAAAACTCATAATTTAGATTTTGGATATAATCTATTTCGGTGCTCAATGTTTACAACTAAAAAATCATGGAAATTGTATTGACAATGGAAGTACGATTTTGCTGGTGATCTGACGAAAACCATTCAAAGTTACTGCAATTATAACAAGGTTGATTTTTTCGAAAAATTTGCTATTTTTTAAACAGTATTCTAGAAATATTGAGCGATATTTATACGGCTTTACTAATTATTTTTAGGGCTTTTACCGACCATGCTCTCAGAAACGGAAGCAATTGTTAATTGGTTATCTACAAAAGAAATGGCGACAAATTCAACTCAATGATTTTGGCTTTGTACGATAGACACACCACAAGCTTGAATAACAAATAAAACTTATATTTTCAAAGAAAATAACAAAATTAAAATTATATAAAATGGCACTAAATTCAAAATTTCTTCATGTCGAAAAAAAATTGAATCGAAAAGTGAGGGCAAACATATAATAAATCAGAGAGTTTTTTTGGTTCGAACGTGGTTCGCGTTTTGTATCCAGCTCGAAAGTATCGTTATTTTTTCGAATTACTTTTAGTTAATCGAATATCTTCAGCAGCAATAGCTTTTCAAATTATTTCGAATATATTTTTATTCCCATAAAAATCGTGGCTCATTTTCCTACTACGGATGGATTTAAGGGAGCACTTAAACTTTTAAGCGATAACGACTGAAGGAAGACGATGTATCTGTGAAATTCCATTATTCCACGCTATTATAAAAACCCTTGAGGAAAAAAGTTGACATACCTTTGTATATAATTTGGTCTTAAATTTTTAATGTGTGGTCACAAACTGAATAATTTAATTCATATTTATCTATTTTGGAGGAAAAAGCTAACATGAATGTGAAAAACTCTTTAAATGTCACCTTTCTGTAGTTATATCACTGAATGGATTGTGAGATTATTATTCTTGTTGATCGCGATATTTCTGATTCCGAAATGACTCACGACTGTTAAATGCTCTTCATCAGAAAAAATGCGAACTGAAAATTTTTCAAACCGAAGAACAAACCAAGAAACTGAACTTTGCTCAAAAATGCCTAAAAATCTTATTTTACTCAGCTATGAAAAATCTGCCATTTGTTTGACACCTCCAGCATCTTTAATGGCAATTGTCGAAATGAGAGAACGATTCAAACGACTTGGCAATAAGTTATCAAAATTACCCGATCTGGCTCTAGGTATATTTTTGAGAGATTTTCCAACTCAAATTACCTGTGAAAATTTTTCACAAAATTTTGTCATTAACAAATTATTTGCATTTTCAGATCCACCCTAACTATCGAGATTTCTGTTCTGTTACTGAAAATTTGATACTCCAAGAATCATTGGTCAATTTACAATCATGAGTTCAAAAGTCACCGCAAAAAATATCGAAGCCAGATTTGCAGTCACAGCTTTATATGCTTCCATAATTGTTTTTTGCTATTTTATACTTCAAAATTATTTTCACAAAAGCTGTCCGCGATCAAAAATTATTTTATTCGAAATTCCCAACACAGAGTTCAAAAAAAAATAGTTTTTAAATTTTTTTGATTTTCTCAAAAAATTTCCTTGTGGATTTTTTCGAGACCGCCGACAGCCTATTTCCACATCATAAAATTCAAAAACTTACCCTTGTTTCTATTATGTGCTGTTAAATGTAAAATTGCTTGTTTCAAAAGAGCATGAGTAAGTTCTCTTCAGTTCATCCAAATATTCCCATGCAAATAAAAGTGCAGTCAAAAATTTGAGTCAATTCACTATCACTGTCCTCTTCCATACTGAGCAAAAGCGGCATTCCTTCAGTTGCCTCAAGTGATCGCAGAGATTATTTCAAGCTTGATAAGATGTTTAAAATATGAAAAGGAAAAATTAAAAAGTAGGCTAGTATGAGGCGGTTAATTTTTTGGAATTTTATCATAGAATTTTAATAAAATTTAAATGAAAAATCTACAATAGTAGTAATAATGAAAAATTATTCTCGGATAAAAAGCATGAACTATTTTCTGGACATTTAGTCTAAATTAATACTGATGATGCAATAAATCGAAACATCTATTATACTTTTATTTTATAAAAAAATATATACATATGTATGGTACTCAAAAACTTAGTAGAAAAAAAAAATTTAGTAGAAAAAAATTTTGGTTGCGTTTTTTATGCAATTTAAAAATTAAAAAAAATTTCATGATAAATCAGGATTGTAAACGAGATCGAGTTCATTTTCTATACCCATTTTCCTGATGTTTTTACTAAAACCCACGGAAAAGGGCATAGAAATCCAACACAAAACCAATCTCCTTTACCGGCTTTAAAAAAACCATAATATTTGGGGACGAACCCATTTGCCAGCATCGCGATTGAAGACGCGGCGTCGCAACAATAGCGCAGTAAAGTCCGCAATATTGCCGCGCAAGTCTGGTTATGTGTGGTAGTGAGTGTATAGACGCGGGGCCCGCGACCAATCAAAGTTGGATATTTAGCAAGTACAGTAGAATTGAATTTAAACTATATTTTCTAAGAATTATCTTTTCTGGGATTATCGTTATTTTTGTGAATAAAAAATAAGGAAATAAAGTAATTTTTTTAACATTTAATTCAAATTAATTAATTAAATAAATTAGACGTTTAATGAAAAATAAAAGAATTTGTATTAAAAACATTCCTGTGTTCGTTTTCCTCTCGACATAGCTCGAAGTTCATTTCTTGAGATGGTAAAAGCTGCAACAAAACTTCTGTACGCCCTGCCATGTTTGGCATAAGCAATTGCGCGCCAATTGAACACAGGCTTCTATAGATTTTTCAACGTCACTTGTAAATGATTTATCGAGACATTCAAATAAAATGTACGCACAAGAAGTGGCCTCGTCGCCAAGGCTCTCTGCGGCATTTAAATTGGCCCATTTTGGCAACAGAAAGATGGCTTTTTAGCAAGTTGAGTGTTTGGTTAAAAACGATTTCTTGCTGGGTTATTATCAGTAAATGGTGATTTTGGCTCGGAGCGAGGCTCGAATGATTCTAGAAGAACTCGGATTGAGGAGAATGTTTTTGGGTGAATATCAAGAGAAAATGGTTTTTGACTGAAGTTGCGTTAGACAAACGATTGGAATGTATATACGGAAAAAACTACAAATCATATTAAAAAAGAAACTTTATTCGAATATGCCAGATTTTAGGTGCGATTCAGCTCCAGCTAGCAAACGACAGCTGACTAATTAGAAATGAATAACAAAATCGCCACATATTATTGAACGCGAGCCAATCACATGCGTTGATTAGGTGCTAAAAATGAAGCTGATATCGCCAGCTATCTGGTATACTATAACCAAAATTTAAGCACACAATATTTTACACAAAATGTCAATACTGTCGTATTTGCCAAGTTCTAAAACTTAAAATGGCGCAAAGTCGAAAAATGGTAGAGTTTTTGCGATTTCAAAATTTTCTTGCGGACGTTTTTTTGACTCAAAAATAATTCCGAAAACGTCCGCCAAGACAAGTATGACAGTAATTTAGGTGGCGATAATTTAATCACGTTCACCAAAACATGTCAGAAAAATGAAAGATCTTAATTTTATATGATACTGTCAAAGTTGTCTAAAATTTTCAACAACGTTCGCTTAGACGCCACAGAGACAAATTTTGGATTAAAAGAGAATAATGGGCTAGAGAGCTGTAATTATGAGCAAAATTTTCATCATGAACACCTTTTTTTAATGATATTTTTCATATATTTATTTTTTTTTTGGAAATTATATTTTTATCAAATATCGGATGGTATTTATACAATAGTATTATACTACGGGTCATAGACTATGGGCAAATTATTCTAAAGATTTTTTGACTTAAATATAATTTTCCTCTAATTATAAAACGCACGGTCCTTTAGCTGACTGAGCCTAGTGAATCATGAGGTGCTGAACACAGACAATAGAATGTGTTGTCCCAGCAGTAATTTGTTTTGACTGTAGCGTTTCCTAAAACCAGTGATTAACTTGGGTGATGGAAAAGTTGCAATTGGTGCACTACTCCACATTTGCCATTTTGGTTGTTTCCCAAGCATAGCACGTACAATTCCTGGGTTAAGCTCAATTTAGGGTTGCTTTCTCATAATCTAATCTGTTTTTACATAACAACTTTTCTCGATCTATTTTCCTCTAACCAATTCAAAGGCTTATCTCGTTAAACACCGAACCTGAGTTTTTTATGGAAATTTCATACAGAAAATTTAGGATTGGGTTTAAAAATTTGAAATGGCGCCAAATTCGGAAAAATGGAAATGGCGACAACTTCGAAAAATCTAAATGTCACCAAATTTAAAAATTTTAATTGACGCCTAATTCGAAATTTTTAATGAGCGTCCAATTCGAAAATGTCAGATGGCGCAAAATTCTAAAAATTTAAATGTCGCCAAATTCGGAATTTTCGAAAGGCATCAAATTCAAAAAATTAAAATGGCGCCAAATTCGAAAATTGTAATTGACGCCAAATTCTATAAACACACTTAATTCAAAAACTGAAAGAGGTTGATAAGACGAATACACTATTCAGCAAAATTTAAGAAAAATTGCCCTACATTTGAAAATTGAAAAGTTGAATTAAAAAATTTATCGTTTGCATTAATCAGTAACCCTAGCTAAAATATGATTTTCACCGATTGCAATATCTAATATTCTTTTGCCAGTCAATGCCAACACCACTTTTGGACTAAGACATGTCTCTTCCGTCGACCCTGTACCTAAACACGGGCCATAACCCCACGTATACAAAACACCTTCATTTGTAATGCAAGCCGAGACTTGAGTCCCCGCTGCAATTTTTAAGATCGATAAGCCTGCAAGAGCCTCGATAACTTTGGGCCGAAATTGACGCTGAGTGTCACCATGTCCCAATTTTCCATTTTCGGCCGCGCCAAAGGACCATACTTTTGAACCATCGCGAGATAGGACAATTGTGTGGTTGAAACCACAGGCAACTTGACCGGCATCAATTATTTCAGGAACTTGGACAGGAACAGAACGCTGAAGAGCATCACCTAGACCTAGTCGGCCATAATCACCTTAAATAATGAAATAGAAAAAGGTCAGATATAAAGTTGGCACATATTGGAGTGGTTGCCGACTTTACCGTCTACTGAAAAATATATTTTTGCATATCCCTTTATCACACTTTTGTAAATATACCGGCCCTGATTAGCAAACGTAGTGTGTTTTAAAGTCGTAGGGCCGGGATATTTACAAAAGTGTGATAAATGGATATAGATTTAACGAAAAAGTGCAGTTTAAAGGGATTTTGGGTGTAAAATATTGTATATCTGCATGTAATTCGAAGTTACTATTACTGTGGTTTCTGTCTAAGCGGACACTTTTCAAAATCCCGTTTTGTCCGCTTAGAGGTACCCATCTGCATGTAGTTTATATATTGAGCTAGCTTCTCAAAGCTTGCTTTTGCTCTCCATCAGTGAATTATTAATGAAGCTTTCAATTTTTTCATAAATTCCATATTCTCAAAGTGATATTTTAGGAATTTTACAATCCTATTCATTAAGCTTTTGAAGACACTGTGCTAACAACCCAAATTTTTCATCTGAGGTTTTTTATCTTAAACGGTTGCTTGGCTTCTGTAGTACTTCTGTAAGCACATTTTTTAATTAAGGATTATTTTGTGAATTTTTGGAATTTTTGAAAATGAGTCGAATTTCGTGATTTTCGTTCTCTATCTTAGAAAATTCACCTCGAATGTACGCTTGATAATCAGAAATGACATCAAAAGCACACATTATATTCGTTGATTTTCAGTTTTTAATACAAGTTTTTGAAAAACTGTGGCTTGAAATACTCAGTAGAATGCCAGTGACGTCGTTTTTTTTAGTAATGCATAATTGTTGCATTGAATAGATTGAAAAACTAGACATATGATGAAGTTGTATGATATCTTATTCGAAAGCTATTGTTTCAAACTAACTAATGCACTAAAGTCTGGACCAGTACCATTAACCGGTTCACCGGATATAAACCGGATTTTCATTTTTTGGTAGGTTCAAAACTCAATGAGCCCAAAAAAATTTTTCTGGAAAGCAGTGATAATTAATCACTAATACAAAGTTGTTCAACCTAAATCGAATTAAAAAATCTTATTTTATTTGGTTTTCGAGGCACAAATATATATTATTTATTTCCTATTAAAAAAAGTATTTTACAACATGTTTCGAAAAAACGACAAAATAATCGAAAAAGGGAGCTGGGAAGTGTCAGTCAAGCAATTCTTCAAAATACAAAGCCTCAAATACAAAAAATGAGTAATTGTCACGATTTGTTCACAATCTTCATTAATACTAGCAGAAAATAAGGATCTAAAAAGAATCACTGACGTTCAAGTCTCTCTGGGTTTGTTTTGCTATTAATTGTATTGTGATTCTATTTTATTACCTTCACCCCACATATACAGACAACCATCATCTGAAACGGCTGCTGAATGTCTATGTCCCACATCTCCGTGAACAATAACTCTAGCAGCCAGGGATTCAATTAACGTTGGTTGTTTTTGCGTTGTCGAATCCCCATGACCAAGTTTACCATAATCTCCATCGCCCCATGACCAAATTTCTCCATTTTTACCTACAGCTATAGAATGGCCATCAGATCCTTTGCTTGAAAAAATGTAGCGAACAGGAGCTGAAAATGTGACAGTGACAGGACGCGATGAAGAAGCGGAAACACCAGTACCCAAACGGCCATAAGAACCTTAAAAATTTAATTTTTAAACTTACAGCTCAAAAAAGAAATAAAGATCACTAGAAAAGCCAATTAATTATAAAAATCGCAAGTATTTAAAAAAGGAGCAAAACTGAAAAATTAATTATATTTATAATTATTTATTATTAAAATAAGTATGAATAATTTGAAGTTTAGTTCGAAAATTCGTGCTATATGACGCGACATGTTTTATTTGTCTAAATGAGTTGAAAATTTTGAAATTAAAAAAAAGACGGAGGTTTTTTCCAAAAAAACGAAATATACTAAAGCGTCCGTCTAAATTATGTCTTAAGACATATCTATTATTTTAAATCTAATCATATTTAGTTTTTTAATTTTCGACAAATATTTTCGAAAATATGACTAGATTTAAAAAAATATTTTTTTTAAGTATTTTACAAATTTGTTTTGTAACGGTAAAAATTCAAATTTCGCTTTAGCTTTTAAAAGATTGCCAAAAGGTTGAAAACCCAAAAAATCTAGGAAACTAAAAACTAAATTATTCAGAATAATTGATTTCACAATTTTATACGTGAAAGATCTTACAGTAAAAACTTCCTATAATTAAAAAATAAATATCGGGGTATATTTTCACGAATTTTGTTTACAAATAATTAATTCGAGTTTTATTTAAATTAATTTACTTTTCGGGTTTCCGCCTTCATTTATGATATTGCTATTAAAAAAATCGTTCGAATTGAGTTTCAAAAAAGACGACACATTTGTTTTTAATTTCGTGCTAAAGATACCTCCAGCTATAAAGGCGAAAAATTATTTGAATTCTACCTTTTCCATTTGCGACAACTGCACCATTTGATTGAATGACAAAAGTACAGTATTGGCCCGCTGTTATCGTTGCAACTTTTCCAAATGAACTTATACGCTTCGGAGAAAGTAATTTATCATCAGTGATACCATCAGTTAGTTGTTGAGAGGAATTTGAGCCCCAGCAATAGACTTCTTCGGTCATTTCTGGCCCTTTCAGAGGTTTATCAAATAAATTTTAGGTAAAAATTAACTTTTGGGGTCAAATTATCAAATTCGTCAGTTGGGGTCATATTTCCAGTCCTGATAATTTGCAGAAAAACATTGATGTCGTTAATCATCATTGGTGCCTTGAAATACCGATGCCAGGAATAACCGTAGCAGAGTGTAAAATAAATTTGACAGTTCAATTTACTTGAACTTTTTCGAAAACTTTAACATTTTCAAAAATTTATTATTTTGAACAGATATATTGACAAAAATTGGTATTAAGTTTAATTCCTTGTATGTATGTCCTTCGTTTCAAAATCTAAATATTTAACCCTCAAGAGTACAAAAAACGAATGTTCCGAAGAGTTAGTTTTGGAAATTTTCAGGCAATATTTGAGAAATTCATACTTAATTAATCAATGATAGTTAAAACTATATTTTTCGAAATTACTAAGGTTGAAATAGAATCAAGTTTTTTTCATTTTTTCTTAAATGAATTCCCTTTTTAATTTCAAATCAAAGCTTGAAATGCTGTACTATTTTTAACTGACCGATTATTTCTGGTAGTTAGTCTGAGGGAACCATTCTTTTTTTTGAATATGTACTTTTCTAATTTTATTTGCAGCCTTTTTTCACATCGTTATAGAAAATTCAGTGTTTTTATTTCTAATTTTGAGAAATCCCCCTAAGCTACCTTATTTCGAAAAAAATATTCGAGCCGGAAATTTTTTAGAACCAATTTTGAAAATGAATTTGCCTACTATTGAACCGTTTTTCTATGCATCTATGCTTTTTTGCTTTATCAAAAAGAAATAAGACATGTTTGTCCAAAATAAAGGAAGGTTGAAAATCAAATATGTATTAATATACAATTTACTCAAAATAAGTTATAAATTTCAATTGTATGAAACATAACATATTCATATTAATTTTGTATATTTCAGGATTTGACTTGAAAACATTTACAGTGTGTCTTTTTTTGAGTCGGTGTCTAGTGTATCCATTTGGGTACGCTAAGCACGCCCGTGCTTTCCGTACCCAAATTGGTCTGCATTAATTCTTTTTATTTAGGTCAATTTGGGTACGGAAAGCACGGGCGTGCTTAGCGTACCCAAATTGGTCTGAATGAAAAATATGTTGTGAAAAACGCAACGTCATGGTTATGCGTCATTACCGATCGCGTTAACGTTGTAAACAAAGCTTTTGCAGATAAGTCTCCCCTTACTGACCCTACTTATGGGCCAGAAGTTATGCCTATCACTGTGATCAAGTGCAGTCGGTGGAATTCCTTAACCACCCTAATAACACATAATCATGACGTTGCGTTTTTCACGAGTCGGTGTTTAGTGTACTCATTTTAAGCAAAGTATAGTGAGGACAAAAAAAACGATTGGCCAATTTGGGTACGGAAAGCACGACCCCTTTTTCACAACATATTTTTCATTCAGACCAATTTGGGTACGCTAAGCACACCCGTGCTTTCCGTACCCAAGTTGACCTAAATAAAAGAAATTAATGTAGACCAATTTGGGTACGGAAAGCACGCTCCCGTTTTTTTACTTGCGTAATGAAAATTGCATCGAAAAAAATAACAGCCAATTAAAAATATATTTTATGAATTTTATATTTTTAAACCCTCGCCACGGACGGACGCGTGGCTTTCAAAATATAATACGCCCAGTTACCACTTTTATTGCCGGGAATTTCGTTCAATGCAAATTTCATTTCGCAAGTAAAAAAACACATATGTAGTATACTGTACCTAATATGTTTTTTCACTTTCTCTGTTTAAAATGCATCTAATAATTTGAAAATCCTCGTGCCTTTTTTATTGGATTGATCCCTCGAAGAATTTGTAGATATCGCTGTGAGCAAAATTTGCGCGGTCTTATCTGGTGAAATTCGTAATTGATTTTTGACCGAAATCGCCAGCTGGGCTTCAAGTCGTCCAATCGGAACAGGTTTAGATGTTCCAGGGGCATTTTGAATCATTTCAAGAACCGTGGCCAGTGTTGAGCCAGAAATTGAGACTTTGGATTTGATAATGTGAGATATAAATGATAAAATGTGACGTAATGTACCACGCTAAAATTAAAACTTATTATTACTGGTTCAAATCGTGGCGTCCTATAAGATAAACAGTTTTCAACCATATTGTCCGTATAGATCTAAGGTTTGGTTTTTGTAACATCCTCAAACCGGTGAGATAGTTTGGAACTAGTACAGTGGGGGCAGCATACAACGGCCTTATCCGGACAACGGCCTATATCGGACAACCGCCTATTGTGTACAACGGCCTATTATGGACAACGGCCTACTGTGTACAACGGCCCCAAAACACAGGACATCGGCCTTTTTTGTACAACGGCCTCAAAAGCGTGGGACAACGCCCCCATGATACAACGGCCCCTGAAAACTTCACAACGGCCCTTTATGTACAACGGCCCCAAAAACATTTTTTTGGGGCCGTTGTACAATAAGGCCGTTGTACAATTTCTTGGGGCCGTTGTACAACATGAGCCGTTGTACAATTTTTTGGGGCCGTTGTACAACAATATATATAGCCAAGAAAATTTGTGACATGAAAAATGTTTTGTATCTTTCCTAGGCAGTCAGTTCACTGGTAATGGGGTTTCGAAATTACCGGTTTTTCTCAGCCAAAACATGGAAATTTTCGACAAAAACAATTCATATGAAAATTATATTTAAATTAATCGTAAATTTTGTTATTTCGAGACGTATGGTGATCAGTTACTACATAAAGACCGATTAGTGTCAAGGAGATATAGACATGGATTAAAATAAGCGAAAAAATTAGGCTTAGTGAGAATCGAACCCTTGTGGGCTAAGGGGTTTGTATAGGCAGTCCATATCTTCTGAAATCATAGTTCTGTCAACTTAATTTCACGATTTCTGATCTCAACGTGGCCTGTTTAGTTATATGAATTGTAAAAATTTAAAAAAAAATCTAAATTTTCCAAAAAAATATTGAATTTTTTTAAGTGTCTAAAATGAGAAAATGTTTTTTTGCTCTTGCGCGAGAACGGTAAATAATTTGGCCATAGTTTATAATCCGGTTTCCAGAAACATGATAGTTGCGAATCTTTTGATACTACTGAAAATTTGATACGATGACCTTGAGCTCAAAAAATAATTTTCAAACTGTGATCCTGGGAGTTAAGATCTGAAATTAAAAATTCGGACAACATTGGTTTTTTCTAAATTACCTCGAAAATTTTCACTGCGTATAAAAATTGATTTATAAATACGNAAAAATTTATATACTACCGTTACGTGATCTGTGAAAATTTGAGCTCAATTTGATATACCGTCTGGGAGGAGATAGATTTTGAAGTTTTGAAAATGTCACCTTGTTACGATACTGTACCTATTGGTGTAATGGTCAAAAATCATTTTTGATGTACTTTTTCGCAAGATTAAGGATAGATCTACAAATGAGCATTTTCGGTTTTTCTCATGAACTGTTAGTTTTCAGTATATTTCACCGAGAAAATGTCAAATCAGAGTCGCATACCCCCTTAAGGGGGTTGTATAGGCAGTCCATATCTTCTGAAATCATAGTTCTGTCAACTAAATTTCACGATTTCTGATCTCAACGTGGCCTGTTTAGTTATATGAATTTTAAAAATTGAAAAAAAAATCAAAATTTTCCAAAAAAATATTGAATTTTTTTCTAAGTGTCTAAAATGAGAAAATGTTTTTTTGCTCTTGCGGTAAATAATTTGGCCATAGTTTATAATTCCGTTTCCAGAAACATGATAGTTGCGAATCTTTTGATACTACTGAAAATTTTATACGATGACCTTGAGCTCAAAAAATAATTTTCAACCTGTGATCCTGGGAGTTAAGATCTGAAATTAAAAATTCGGACAACATTTGTTATTTCTAAATTACCTCGAAAATGTTCACTGCGTATAAAAATTGATTTATAAATACGATGAAAAAAAATACGATTTTAAGTGGCATAAATGGCCAAAAACGGCAGTTTTCGTTATTTTTGAAGAACTTTGAGGGTAATTATCGAAAAAACAACAACAATAGTTTTTTTTTTGTCAAATATACATGTTCTGTGGAAAAATCAAATTCTTTTGAAATAAGGTGAAAAAATACGACTTTTAAATTTTCGCGGTTGACTTAATTTACCGGTTGGTCGAACATGCTATGATAAAAAAAATTTCTAGAGATTACGAACTACCATTCTTGACATTTTTATAAGATTGCTATGAAGGAATAAAAAGTTATGAGCCTTTGAAAAAGCCTTTCCAGCCTATACAACCCCCTTAAACGTTCGGTTTAGGACATCAATTACCGGTGAACCGGTTGACTTGGAAGAAAATAAAAAGTTTTCCATGTCACAAATTTATTTGGGTAGGAAAAACCGTTTTTCGATATATTTTGTGGCGTAATTATGTTGGCAAGGGTGGGTTCCTTTAAAAAAAAGCTACCTAACCTTCGTGAAAATGTTCGTACATTAAAAATTCGAAAAAAATTTTAGTGAAAAACAGAAATTGATAAGAAGGGCTCTGCGGGGGATAGCAGCTTGTAAAGTTATATTAAGGCCCTTATTTTTAAAAAATATCGTCTGTACCAGTTCCGAACTATCTCATAGGTAAATTATAGGGTCCTAAACAAAAGAAAATTTTTACCGGAAATTATTGCTTTCTAAAAAATGGTTTTCCTGTTTTTTTTCACTGGATACGTTCCAAAAAAAATCAACTGGGTCCGGTTTTTATAGGGTGACAAACGGAGATAGAGAAAAGTCGGAATCGGCACATACTATCAATTTTTCAATTAATGTTACCGGTTTCCACAAGAAATTATCAGTCTGTAAAAACCCTTTCTATCTCTGAAAAAAGCGGTAAGATACCGTAAATCAAAAGAAGGGTCTGTAGTGCAAAAGCCAGTTAAAATTTATTGAAAAGACTGCATCAATAAGGACGATCTGATTTCGAAAGTGAGTCCTTATAGGGTGACCGTCAAACTCACAAGAAAAATTTTCACAACATTTTTGGAGAAAAAGTGCTTCTTTTAACGAGCACAAGGTCCTTATAGAGGCACTAAACTTTATATGACCTACACTATGAGAAATATTGAATGTGCGGCTTCCTTATCTCAACCTCCGTTTGTCAAAATGGACCCAATTTTGTTTTATTTAATAAAAATGGAAAACTTACTTGGATAGCAATTGCAAATAAGACTTCAGCAGCTTGTTCCGCGATTTCTTTTTTGCTATCATCAAAGATCCAATTTTCAAGAAATTTTTCTGTTCTTTTCCAGGAGATTGGCAAAAAATCAAGAGATTTGATCTGATTTATAACATTTGAATTTAAATTCAGAGATCAGATCGAATCAGTCAAACTTTGCCAATCCCTCCCTTTCCAAACATTCTGAGCCAATATTGCCCAATGTATTTGTCTGCGATAAAGACAGCGGGGTAAGAGATAAGAGGGTGGTGAGGGCCACATTTAAAGTATCAATCACTAGGGACTGAGATCCAGGAGAAGTTGAATAAGAAGAATTTTGAAGAAGAGAAAACACCAATTGGAGACCAGCATTTACTGAGACACGAAGAAGAGCTGATTCCTGCACCTTTAAGTTAAAAGTTTTATCAAGAATCTGAATTATAAATTTGCAGAAAATTCTTTTATAAATAGTCGGATTATAACTCAAAATGAATTTTTGAGTTTAAAATAATAGTACATCAAAAACTTGTTTTGGCCTACGCATTTTTTCTTCAAAAGAACAAAAGTTCAAGAAAAAAAATATTTTCCCAAACAAAATTTTTTTGAGTTCGGCTTTTGTTATGAAAACCCGAAAAATAAAGTTTTAGATTCTCAAAATCGAACTCATTCAATAAAAACAATTTTTGAATTGAAAAATTATATCATTTTCTCATCAGGACGGCAAAAAAATACTGTGGTATGCGTCCATAAGGACAGTGTAGGTTTTGGCCATATTTTCCTTATAAAGCGTGTCCTAATAGACGCATAACTCAGTATTATTAACGGGTTAAGTTTGGTTTGTAGGGTTCCCTGCACACCCCAATCATGCCAAATATTTTATATAGGCTTTATAAGGACAATATTTAAAAATTACATCTTCAAATTCGCATTAAATAGCGAATCCTAACTAATCAAGCAGATGGTCAAATTATCATTTAGAATTTAATTCAAAATTTTAATACTGTATATATGCAAATAATGACAGGGTCATTTTTTTCTTTTCGTCCTTGAGAGACACCTTATTTTATTTTTATCAGCTCATTTTTGTGTAGGTGTTTCTAGAATTTCGCCTGTTTTGTCAAATTATAGAGATAAACCTATATTTTAATTCCATTTTTTTGCATTTTTACCTGTTTTGAAGATTGTTGAATATTTTTGGATACTTGTATTTTTGAATTTTTTATTTGTAGATTAGAATGTTCTGCTTGAGCTGCTTTGATGACTCTTGTGTTGACAATGAGTCTTTTGGTCAAGATGTTTCCAAATTCGGAATCTTGAACAGCACGAATGACAGCACGCTGTATAAGCGGTTAAAAATTATTATTTCAATATACTAGTAGTTGAAAAGTCTTTAAAATATAGATTTCAATTTTTTAATATCTACATTGATACTGTCAAATGTGTCGATAATGACATGTTTTTTGTAGTTTTGTACATTTTTATGCTTTTCGAAATTGTCGTTTTGTCCTTATAGACACACTTTTTTTCTGATTTTGAAAAAAATGGTTAGCCAAACTTCTGTCGTTTGTCTTTATAAACACATTTTTTTTCTGATTACTATGTATGAAAAAATGCCTAGCCAAATTTCTGTCTTTTTGGCCTTATGGACACATTTGAAAGTATTTATTTATGTTCTATTTTACGAAAAATTACTTGTATTTCCAATGTTATAATATTTCTAGTAATCGGAAAGATTATCAAAAACTAAATGTTTAAATGCAGAAATTTCGATTTTCAAAAAAATCCTGAAATAAAATGTTGCAAATTAACAATATAAAAAAATACAATTTCCGATTTATTTTTTCTATATAATATATATTTTATATTACTATAGTAAAAATTATATTTGAAGCTATTTTTTAAATGGAAAAAATGGAAAATTTTAACCCTTAGCTGTTGCGAGTCGATCACATCTGACATGAAGCGGCGACAGTCAACCTCTGAGGGAGACATGCTCTCAAGATCAGGTAAACGCACCCCGGAAGTCAGATTACCACTCGTACTGTAAGAAACCTAAAAATATGTTTTTATGTTGAATGAATTAACTCCGTGGAGGATATGCCCAAAAAAATATATTTATTTTTTTGGTGTACTTGAAGAAATTGGAAGTGCGTATCGAAAACGCAATAGAATAGCATAAAACGAAAACAAAGATATCGAGTTATAATTCTAAAATCCTAGGAGGTTCTTAAGAATTCGATTGAGCGTAAAATAAGACCGAAACAGTTTCAAAAAAATGCCTAAAATCTGTAAAAGAGTGAAAGGACTTCAAAAATAAGTTAAAAGTCTTTAGAGTCAATTAATCATTGAGCTAATTGATTCTAAAGACTTTCAAAATATTTTTGAAGTTCGTTAACTATTTGTCAGATTTGAGGCAATTTAAAAAAAACATATCATTTGACGCTCCGTTTAATTAATAAAACCTCTAGATTTCTGAATATGTCAAAACACATTTTTCCGCTTTTCGGTATAAATATCCTATTTACACTCAAAACTATCAAATTGAGGCAAGATGGCCATCTATTTTTTTTAGTTTTGCGTGTTAGCATATCTAAGATTATAATTACGTGTCCCGTGGAACTTTTACGTCAGAGACCTAAAGAATCGCGTGATTTGATTGGTCAATACACAAGAGTCAATGAGTATTGACCAATCACATCGCACGATTCTTTAGGTCTCTGACGTCAAAGTTCTACGAGACACGTAATTATAATCTTAGATATACCAAGTTGGTATTACCAACATATCATTTTCAATGCAAAAAGTTAATTCCGTGGTATTATTTGTACCTCTTTATTATGCTGCAAGCGCTCAAACAGTTTTTGAACATCTTCTCTATAAATAGAAAAAACTTTTGATTCATTAAGCCAATCACCATGAAGTCTTTCTAGCCAATTGGCACGAATATGTCGATCCATAGATGATTCACCGAGCGGGATTTCGTAATCCTGAAAAAAAAATTCTTAAAATTGCGTAGGTTAATTTTAATGCCTTACCAAGCCCAGTCAGAGAATATCTGATTATTGTTTGTTCATCCACAATGGACCTCCGATTTTCGATGATCTAGAAAAAAGCTTTTTTGTTGGTGAAGTTTGTTTCGGTGTTTTTAAAAGTTTGAAAACAGCAGTTCTAGAAAAATGAAAATGAATATTGAAAACAAATATTTTTCTTTGTTTTTGTGGTTATTTTTTCTGTAATAACCTTGAGTCAATTATGCTTAGGGGCGTCTCTGGAATAGAAATATTGAAGTACGTTAACCCCCACCTGCACGAGATGTCCTACCCCCCCACCTGCAAGAGAGGGTTTCAGAACACACACATAGACTATGTGACATAGATAGGGTGCTGCAGCGGTCAAATTCTAAGTTTTGAATTAAAATGAAATTAAAATGATTTAAATCTTACAAAGTGTTCCGCCAACGCATTTTTTTGTCAAAATGACCAACATTTTTTCGAAAGTTTTTTTTCAGAAAATAGCAATTTTGTATGGGAGCACGATCCTTTCCACAAGAAAACTAAAAAATTGAGCTGATTATGCTCAAAAACGAAATAAAAGCTGAAAACCACTAAATGGCCCAAAAAAATTTTTTTGCTCGGAATCGTATTTTTCGGGGGCGATTACCCCCCGATAGCAAATAAATGTTTATCAACAGTTTTATCTTGTTCCAGTAGTGTTTTAACTGCATTAAACAAAAAATTGCTTCCAAATAATGCATTTCCGGTCTGATGAGAAATTTTTAGAACTCACCAAAATTCTTGGAATTAGGAATAAGGGGAACTATCGGGGGTCTGTTCCGATATTCCGCCGGCCAAAATGACACTTCCCCAAAATATTTTTGATCTCTGTGAAACACGCTCGTGCAGGTGGGGATTAAAACAATTCAATCTTCAAACATGACTTTATTTTAACCCACTCAAAGAAATTTGTAATTAAAACCACAAACCCTCACAAAATTTCGGCAAAATTGGGTCTTTCGGTGATATGGGCACCAGCAGGAATCGAGCTGAAAAACCTTATAATTGCGTAGGTTTTTTTTTGCGATATTGGCAAATTCAGCGATATTGGGCCGGCGATATATCCATTATTATGCCCGGGTAACACTAAAAACTTATTTGCCTGTTAAAAGAATAGGGAATAAGTTTTTAGTGTTACCCGGGCATCATAATGGATATATAAGGCTTTCCCTGTAATCAAGAGATCTTTATCAAATTTTGACAGCTTACTTTCTGAATAGCCCAAGTTGTTTCAAAATTATTCCCGCAATGAGCATTGCTTGCGATTCGTATGGCGGCCGTTTCATTCAATTTCTTCTCTGCATTCACAGGTCTTTTAGTTGCCAAGACACCATCGTTTGCGATATCTGCTGCATACGATTTTGCTGCCTCGATATAACTTGACTTCATGAATTCTGGAAGGTTTTCTTTTGGTAGATTATTTTGATAACCTCGAATTCCGAGGGAGATATGTCCGAATCGACATTGAGTAAATAATTTTCGAAAAATATACATGTAATGAAATCATACACACAATGTTAAAATTTCCATTTATTGCAATGTCGATTTTGGCATTTTCAAATAATTTCTTGGTAATTTTGGGGAAACTTTTTCTTGACCCCAAATTGGCGAATCGTTTTTTTTTGTCCTGACTATATATTGCCTTGGTGGGGCCAAGAAAAAGTTTACCTTCTCTTGACCCCAAATTGGTCTGAATGAAAAATTTGATGTGAAAAACGCAACGTCATGATTATGACTCATAAGGGTGGTTGATGAATTTTACCGATAGCACTAGAGCACAGTGATAAGCATAACTTATTAGGCATAAGTAGGGTCAGTACCGGGAGATGAATATGCGAACCTGATCTCCTCATTATGAATTTTTTTAGTTTTTGTAACGCGATCGGTATAATAACAACAAAAAATGAATGATAAATCAACCTTTATAGCGCGTTTCAAAGACCGAAATTTTTTTCATGCTCAAATTGTGACCACTTGAAGGCCCCAAATTTGTTTTTTATGGTCGGAATCATTCTTTTTGAGAAATTTTTTGCAGATATGTCTCCCGGTACTGACTCTACTTATGCGCCATTAGTTATGCTTATCACTGTGCTCGTCAGATCAGCCATGAATACTCCTCAAAAATCAGTATTTGTACAGCGTAAGTTTTTTCGATTTCTCCTCTTTTTTACCCAGACGGGTAGACAGCCATATTGCCTATAGTTTGCTTAGGTAACTTTTTTTTTAGAACACCCAGCTGAAGTTTTGACACTCTCACTTGAAATGTTCTTAGAATTGACTTTTTAAACTTTTACCGGTCAATTTCCGGTATAACCGGACATCTGTCGGAAAATCCAAAAAATTTGCTCTTGGAGTTTTTTATTGTCTGTTGGATGCAAAAACCCTTTTTTGAATATCTTGTTCCGTTCTCAAATGAGAGTGTCAAAACCTCAGCTGGGTGCTCTAAAAAAAAGTTACCTTAAAATTTTGGCTGTCTAGCCGTCTGGGTAAGAAAGAGGAGAAATCGAACAGACTCACGCTGTATACTCTTCATTTCCTTGATTTAATTGTCTGATTAACCGGTTTCGTTTACCAATCAAAACTTTTCATGATAAAGGAATCTTATCTCAAAGTTTTGAATCATGAATAAATTAATCTTACTTTCCTACTCGATCCCACTCAGAAATCCCATTTGCATCTGGGAGTCCATCATCATCCACCTTGTCTTGTATACGATCCTTGCTCATACATCCTTCCGATTGCTTCAAAAGCAGAAAAATTATAACTTTCCGAAAAATCATTTATTTTGATCTAACTCGAAAAACTTATTTGATGATCTCCCGCTATGCATTGATAACAATTGTGCATATTCAGTTGTCGGATTTATTGAATAAATTTAAAATTTCATGGTAAATGTGCATACTAGCCTGACAATGCATAAAAGAGTCGCTGAGTTATACCATAAATATGTTTGCCAATTTTTTAGGGAGTGACAGTGCAAAAATACGATTTTTGAATGTTTTTGGGTGAAACAAGAGGAATAATTTTGCGAAAACTACTAATCTTTTAAAATAGGCTCTCAAAAAAAATTATTTTTATCCTTAAATCTGAATGATGTCATGGTCAAAATGGGTGCTAAGAATTAATACTAATATCAATTTCAGCGCTTCATTGGGGCATAAATTATGCAGACTGCCGCATAATTGTCCAATGTTTTATAATGTCTGAAAAGAAAATGGATAACGAAGAATTTGAATAAATTATCGAATTAAAAAAAATCCATAAATGCTAATATAAAAAAACTTATGTGTTAACAACGGTCAAAAAATATTTTTATCGGCCGAACTAATGGCGCTTTCTAAACAAGTATTTTAACATCAGTCATTTGCACTGGCATTTGCGTTTGAATTTTCAAGACCTAAAATAAATTCAAAAAAATACATTATTCAATTTTCGAGGGAATTATGGTGGCTAACTGATGTTTTGTAATATTGAAGGATTGTATATCTTTGAAATACCAATTTCAAAATCAAAATTTCGGCGATATTGGAACATTCGGTGATATTGCCCCCTCCCCTTTTGTTTTGGGGGCCTATTTTGCGGGAATTTTTCGCCAAAAAATTTCGGCAATATTGGGCCGGCGATATCGCCCTCTCCCCCTGTACTTAATTATTTTGTTTCGTCTCAAAATCAACAATTTAAACATAAAACAGCGAATTTTCTTATGGATGAATTGTTTTGGCTACATAATTTATCTTTAGCCATAATTTATAGGCAAATCTGACGTTTCATCGTATCCACAGTCTATTTGCACAGATTTTTAGTTTAAAAATTGAATAATCTAAAATGGACAAAATAAATATAAGAAGTGGATTTGATAAATTAAATTTAATAATTGATATTTTTCGAGTCAGAGATACTGTGGAATTGACGGGTAAGTTCAAACTCAGCATATGTTTAATCCGGAAAGATGTGGAGAGCCAAAATTGTTGTATGATTAACTTAAAATCGATCCTCAAATTTGAGATGTCATTATAAGTAATATTTCCCTTTAGTTAACTAAAAAAAATGGACACAAAAAAATAACGAAAACTTGTTCTCATTGATATTATATCGTATGATATTGTATTACAGTAGGTGTACCCTTATCCGTACACACCCTTATCCGTACGATGTACTCTATGTACAGCATGTCACGTTTTTTCTTTCTTTTTCAAATTTCCATTATTTTGAATTCCATCGTTTTGATTGGTTCAAACTAGAAAAGACGTAGGTATTTGCCAAAATTGATCGTTCTCATTGGCGGATAGAAAGAAAAAACGTACATTGTTGATATTGTTATATTGTAATATATCCCCTTAGGAAGTTAGATTGTTAAAGTCTGTTTGGCTAGTCATATGTACGTTAAGTAAGTACCAATTGTACTGAGACCAAATCGCATAATAAACAATCTACTTCCTTAAGGGGATTAATATTATTTGTGTTGAAATTAAATGAGTTTATAAAGTTTTTTTTGAATTTTTTAAAAGATTAAAATGAGAAACAATGAAAAGTCACTTAGAAAGCATTAAAACTTGATTAAGGAAAAGCAAGAAGCAATCTATCTTTTTACATCGATATTTCATGGCATGGTTTGTATACAATTATTTTTAAATCAAAAAAAATTTATTGTTATCATTCAACATTATTTTATAATTAAATTTATAATTTTTCGGAAATTAAAATTTTTGTCAGACCAGATGTTCCTTTTTGAAGATTTAACAAACTTTTTAAGATATTATAAAGATGAAAATACAGCACTTAGATCCAAATTATGAAAAAATAATGAACATTAAAGTAGGAGATGGGGGTAATTTTTAAGATTTGAGGTTGAAAATTAATAATATTATAAGAAAATAGAATTTACTATATTAATTTGATATAGTAAATTCTATTTTCTTGAGATAGAATTTTCGAATATTAATAAATATAATTTAAAGCGTGATTTTATTAATTTAAAAAGCAGATAGTCATAAAAAATGCTTGATGATAAAACCAAGCAAAAACATTTTTTAATCGATTTTCATGCAAATATATAGTAAAAGAAAATGAAAATCATATGAATTGAGTATTATTTCCGGTATTTTGTTAATAATTATTGCTTATTTTGGCAGTTTTTAATAAGATTAATTTCAAAGCTTTCGATCGTAAATTGCAAATGAAACATTTTATAAACAGAGTCACGTCATTTTATATTTCCAAAAGGTCGAAGAAAATTTTTGCAACAAATTTTGAAGTGTCATTTTGAACCGCATAAATCCAATACAGGCCATTTCAAATATTTTTGATGATTTTCATCATTATTATCGCAATATTTTGATTGAAACGTCACGTTCACCCGCCCCGGAATAATCTTTTTGCGTTGGCTTCGATGCTTGCTGAGTTGAGTTGGTTTTTGATTTACTAAAATTATTTTTTTGTAAAGAAAGCAGGTTTTTCGACATAACAGTACTTTTCTTGTGGAAATTTTCAAAATCTTAACAAAAAATATGATAAAAAATTATAATTATAAACTACAAAAAACAAAAGTATTGATTTGATTATGTATAGACTATACTGTATAGTCTATACAGTTTAGTTATTTACCACAAACATAGAAATTATCACGTGACCTTATTTACACGAAAGAAGTTTTTTAAAACTTGTAAGATTCAAGATTTACAAAAAGTGATGGGTATGAAATTCTCCATTCATGACGAAAATATTGATTCAAATTTACAAATAAATTTATTTTTTTAATTCTATAGTTGGTAATTGACAAGGAAAAATAACTTACATATCATCTCGGCAATCGTAACTTTCAACTCCAGCTTCGGCAGCCAAACGGTCAATATCCATACCAGTGACTTAATATAGAAAATATGAATATTATGATAATATTTTCTTGTCAAAATGATTCGACCTATCATTTGTTTATTTACTTTAGGAAGACTCTTTTTTGAAAGAAGTTTTTCAAACCTTGACCAAAAACATTATTTATGACCATTTTTATCCTTTTCAAACCTTCACATTATTTTAAAGGGTTTGTGAGTGAGAAAAATTCAATTTTTGACTGTTAAGATGCGGTTTTTTTTCAAATTTGGAAAAAAAGTCAATAGCGCTCGCATTTGATTCTCATTTATGAATTCATAATCAGTTATTAAAACCAGGCGAAACAATTCTATCGACTTTTGGATCGGATAACTACACATTTTTAATTATAAAACCAAGATTTTCAGACAGAAATACAGTAGGTGTAGGTGTTTTGTCGAAAAATGTTTCTGACTGCAAAAACTTTTCCACTAACAATTCAAAAAAGAATAACTTACCGTGAGCTTGGTTTCTTAAGGTTTTAGCGGATCTGAAAGTGTCTCGCATAGCCATTTGAGTAGCCATCATTATTTCAATGGGAGTCATTGGTTTTCTTGGCTCATGGTTTGATTTCTGAGCATTTTGAGTAGTTTGATTAGATTCCTGAATTTTTGGATCATCCATTTCTTCGTAGGTTACAACGGTTCGCTTCTTGACTCGGCGGCCATCAGGCATAGTTTCAGTACATTCAGAAAGAGTACCTTTACCACCAAAATCCTAAAAATTTGAAAATATTAAAATCAACGTGAATGGACTGGTTAACTTTATTCTAGCTCCAAATATGAAAAAATTATTAGACTCCTCATGGATTTCTCTTCAAAATTTTAAATTCGAGGCGCTCTCGAAAAAACTCTTTGGCAATTTCATCAAAAATTGGTACTCAAAATGATTTTAAATTAAGGACAAAAAGTGAGTCGGTGTCCAGTGTACCCATTTGGGTACGCTAAGCACGCCCGTGCTTCCCGTACCCAAATTGGTCTGCATTATATTTTTTAATCAGACCAATTTGGGTACGGAAAGCACGCCCGTGCTTTCCGTATTCCCAAATTGGGCTCTGATTGTTTAAAAATTTTATGTTGTGGAAGAAACGGCATCGTCATTGGTGTAGTGCGTCATGAGGATGGTTTAGGAATTTCACGCGACTGCACTGAAGCACAGTAATAGGCATAACTTATGCCGCATAAGTAGAGTCAAGTACCATTTTGGGAGACTCATCCTAGACAAAACTAACACCCTTAGCGCCGGATTATGAATTTTATGGGCGTATTAACTTTCTCAGAAAGAATGATTCCGACAATCGAAAAAAAATTTTGGAAGTCCTCCATTTAGTGTCAGCAATTTAGTGCAGTGAAAAAACAGGAGAAGCCTTCGGCAGATAAGTATCTCCGGTAAGCTAGACGTCGGCTACTTATGTGCCAGATTTAGTTATGCCTATGACTGTGCATCAAGTGCAAGTCGGTGGAATTCCTCACCACCCTAATTACACATAAATCATAGACGTGAGCTCTTTTTACAGGTCTAACATATTTTTCATTCAGACCAACTTTTGGGTACGGAAAGCAGCGGGCGTCCTTCTCCGTTTACGCAACCTTAACAAGATATTTAGGAGGATAAACAAAGTCGATTGGGCAATTTGGGTACAAGAGATATAGCAACCTCCCAAAAAAGTAGTTCCCGAAAAATTTATTTAAAATTAGTATTCGGACTTGGTCGAAACAAAAATATATCTGAAGAAAGCAATATTAAATTGGGAATTAAAAGTTGATGAAAAATGTGAAGATTTGCATTCTGAATGCAATGCGAATGTTTGGATTTATTAAAAGAGGTATTGTGTTATTATTTTTACTCATTTAAAGGGGGTCGGTGGCATTTTGACAAGATTTGCAATTTTTTTTCAATATTTTTTTTGTGTTGACGGAAAACTTTTTGCCACTCTCATAATTTCCGAACAAAAAGGTTTTCACACGTAAGGTTGCCACTTTTGAGCATCACTTTGTTTATCTTATTTTTTTCCCAGATAGATTATTTTTATTTCTTTATAAATCGTATGTTTAAAAAAAAAAGCAAACTCAAAAACGCGCGTTTGCTATCAAAGGTGTGGCGTATAATTACATTAAATTTATTGGTTTTTTATTAATTAGAAGCTTCAAAAAATGGTCCTCGGCCACCATCGAATTTAATGTGTTACTATAATTTAATTTTATTATAATTTCTACGTCAAATTTCCGAAAAAGTACCGAACCACACACCAACGAAATTTAGCAAGCATCGGAAAGAAATATTTTATTTTCAATGGCGTTTAATTTATAAAATTTTAAGTGGTGGATGGGTCGGCTTACCATTGAGCAAGTTCTCGGGTGAGATAAATTTTTTTTTAAATTTTGGATAAAAAGGGCTTAACTAGATTTTCGGCGCAAACCGTATTTTCATTCCAACAGTATGATTCCGAGTATAAACAAGAGCGAAAGAACAAAACGAAGACATATTTGAATTAAGTTAAAGTAACTTTTCTTCATATTTCCAGCTAATACTCCCAAAAAAATAAGTTTAAAAAATTTTGAACCATAAATGTGGAAAATTTTCAAAATATTTCCTAATAGTTTCGGCCAAAAATCCCAAAAAAGTGTCGTATGATTTTTCAAATAGCATAGAAAAAATATGTGGTCACCTACCCAAAAAGTTAAAGTGGCGATTTTGAAGAGTGTTTTTCGTTGATTTGAAACAAATAATGAAAAATATATTTAAACAAAAATAAGGCATTTTTTGATAATGTTCGGAACTTTTTTCAAAAATTTCTCTTAATTTGTCGAATTCGAAAAGTTTAAGTCGAACTCAAAATTTTCTTAAAAAGCAATAATTCGAAAATTCTGTAGTTACAAAAGTTGCCTGGATTATGGAGCATTACTTTGATGGTATATTCAGAAGAATATCTAAACCCAGTAAAAAGTTTTCCGTCAAGAGTCCATATCCGCGGATATCCGTATCTGTCAAAATGCACCGACTCCCTTGAGGGAGTGGGTGTCGCTGATTTGAGCCTCTTCCAAGGTCATTTCCCGCCAAACTAGCAAAGGTGATATTCCAAAAACATTTTAAACTAACAAACCCAATCTTCGCGGTAATTTTAAACTTAACAGTAATCTGATACAATCCCACCTACACCGACACCTACGCTTTTAAAAAGCTTCTTAAAAAGACACGCAGTTCGTACCTACTCCTTCAAT